>JAPMAE010001688.1:0-11116 GCA_036584705.1 Rhyacophila sp. 25_7 | reverse complement strand
ATCTATTTATCGTTTCGTCAGGTATTGCTGCTTATTGGATGGATTACGAACAACGCATTCAGAAATTCAATTGCCATTGAATTTGTAATTTTTCAATACTCTAATATGTAACATCGGTAAAGATTCTGATATGGCAAAAGTGCTAAAAGCATGCAAATTGATTGTATGAGATGAATTCACTATGGCACATAAAAATCGTTTGAAGCGCTTGATAGGACTCTTCAAGGTTTTCGAGGAAATGCACAATTATTTGGTGGAGCTCTCATTTTATTAGCTGGCAACTTCCGACAGATTCTTCCAGTTATACCAAAATTGACACCAGCTGATGAACTCAATGCTTTCTTCTATGTATCGCATCTTTTGTGACATGTACAAAAAAATTCTTGAAAAATTATCTGGAGATTCATTGGCAGCCACATTTTCAAAACAACCATTGGACATTGGTATCAGAAAAGTTCCAGTTGATGCAGAAACAAAGTGCATTTCATTTCCATCCAATTTTTATAGTATTGTGCCATCTATTGAACAATAATTGAAAATATTCTCCCACGAATTGCAACCAATTACAAAAACCATGAATGACTTATAAATCGATTGACAATGTTATGAATGTGGACAAAACTGTAAATTATCCAATTGAATTTTTAAATTCGTTGGACCTTGCAAGAATGCTACCGCATAAATTGTCAATCAAAATTGGTGCGCTCATAATTCTTCTTCGTAACATTAATCCACTTCGATTTTGTAATCATAATGAACCAGGCTTGCTGTGAAAAAACCGATGCCTAACGTCATCAAAGCGAAAATTCTCTATGGCAAACCAAAAGAAGAAGCTGTCTTCATTCGACGTATTGCTATGGTTCCCACTAATATGCCATTTTATTTCAAACGATTACGGTTCTCCGTTCGTTTTGCTTTTTCAATGACAATCAACAAAGCACAAAGACAATCGATTCAAGTGTGCGGATTAAATCTAGAAAATCCATGTTTTTTACATCCCCGTTTAGGTAAAAGGGTGTAATGCTCAGTTTTTTGAAAAGTACTTTTATTTGAGAATCACAATGCTAAATACACATTCTGTTAAAAAGAATTAAGCCAAAAATGCCGAATTATTATCGAAATTCAGCATTAGATTTTGAAAAAAGAACGATCTATTATGTTTGTATGGAAATAAAAAGCATTAAACGTCAATTTTAATGATTTTTCTTCAATAACTTTCTTAATTATCAGACCAGGAAAATGAAACACTAATTTATCGGTCATACTGCACACATGTTTTTTGTGCCTTGTGTAAAATTTCTTCTGTGATGGTTACTTTCTTTTATCTAAAAGACTCTGCGGCCCAGCATCGGGCCGCGGACCACTGGTTGGGGAACACTGTTTACAGATTTAATGATGACAAATTTGTTTCTTTGACTAGCATAGCAACGCATGCCGGGCTTCAGCGAGTAGATAATATTTAGTGAACTCGAATACAATTGTTAATTAAACATACCTTTGTCAGATACAAGTTTTTTTTATTTTTATGAAATACATATTATAATCTATTGATTTTTTAAAAATATTTTTCATAAAAAAAGATAGTAACTAGACAATTAAAAAAAATAGCTCTCAGGTTTAATTTGAACACATCACATTTCACATTTAGACTTTATATTACGCGAATTCAGTTAGATATTTACCAACGAGTACTATTACATTTGAAATAAGTTTCAATAATGTCATTTATCGTATTTTTAAGAAAAATAAAACACTCGGGTAATGATACCGCATATTTTTACATTACTTCATTATACGGCTAGATTACATGAAACAAAAACAGTGTTGATGTTAGTTTTTTGATATTGATTTTATCTGCGGTTTCGTTGCTTCGTAGTTTCATAACATTGTCCAACTTTTATGCAAATTACACCCAAAGTTAATGACGTACTGCGGTCTCTACAAATCTTTTTACATATTTTTTCGCGTTCAAAATATCATTTCAATCCATCACCTAGCATTGAATCTAAAAAAACTCGTTTACAGATTATGACAAATTTTTAATAATGTTATGTAGTATTATTACAATTAACACTTCATCAAAATGTTATTATTATTTTTTAACTCAGTTAAGCCTTAAATAATATGTTTTTTCTAGTTTATATGTAAATGTTCAATAAGTAAATAATATATATTTTATAAGGAATCTTTACGAAAATATGTTGCTATATTATGTTTTTTTGTATTATTTTGAATAATCACAGCAACTCTAAATTCCATAGAAGCAATATTTTCTACATAACTAGTAGACTATAAAGGAATAA
This sequence comes from Rhyacophila sp. 25_7, assembly GCA_036584705.1. Lineage (NCBI taxonomy): Eukaryota > Metazoa > Arthropoda > Insecta > Trichoptera > Rhyacophilidae > Rhyacophila > Rhyacophila sp. 25_7. The sequence goes on along the minus strand of JAPMAE010001688.1, from coordinate 8,813 downwards.
GAGACTCTTATTATCTTTAATACGTTTAAAAAACATATTAATTATTATAAAACACCTGAATATATTGTATTTTGGTATACTGTTGAAAAATAAATAAATTAATAACATTTTCACAAGTATTGTGATGGATACACAACCAGATATCATAAACTTAGAATTCTTTATAGTTGTGTCTTAATTGTTCTATTGCCCATGAAAACTTTTAAGTGACGAACATGTATTATATATTTATTATATAGTTTATCTAAACATTTATATTGAATATTATTTTCTAGTATTAATATGTTTTGATTATTTTTGGAAATTATATCTTAAAATCTAAAAAATAATGAACATGTCGTTGGAAAAATCATGTGCAGATTCAATGGCGTCACTTGAGGGGTGCGGGCCGAATCGGGTGATACTATCATAGGGATGACACCAAAATGAACAATTGCATTTATTTATTTTTCACGATCTGTGCGTCTGTAGCTTCATGTGAGTGGAGCTTTTTAAAATTGAAACTGATAATAAAAACTGCTTGCGATTCACCATGAAACAGTCAAGGCTTTCTGATCTAGTTCTATTATCAATTGGAAGTGATATGGCAAAAAATATTGATTTTGATGGAGTGAATGATAGATTTTCAGCTTCGAAGATCACGAAAGGAAAATTTTAAATAATGATTTATGTTAAAATAACAATATCTTGGGTTTGCTTTGCTTTGCTAGTTCCTTCAGTTCTTAAATGCTTTTACTTTAAATTATATCGTGTAATTTGTTTTTTTTTTATCCTATGTCATTAAAAACTCCTTATTAACTTTTGGACTTATTTTATAAACATTACAATAGGCGATTTCCATCACCACCCGTTACGTCTTTACACTCTTTCGAGCATATACCGTGGCATAACGAACGTGAAGCGTTCTGCAAGAAAGTGCCGAGAGTGTCCCAGGAAGAACTTCCCAAGACCTGGATGTAAGTGTACTAGAGTATGCAGAAAATTCTTACTGTCCTTATTCAATAAGTTATTTAGTAGAGCTGATGCGAACAAACCCTCCTCCTCACCGTATGACGCCATATTTTTTTTTAAAAGCTAAAAAGTTATCCCTTTTTGTATATGTATAGTTTGATTAAAATGCATTAATCTGATAATTTGTTTGTACAAGAGAAAATTATTTTTTCTGATAAACATTTTCATTTCATATGATTTTATAAATCCATTTGTTTCAAATATTTCATCAAACAAACCTATATCGGTTCGACTAATTTTTGTGAAATAAGAATTCAGAAAGTTGGTGCCAATATTTACAAATGAATAATGATAAAAAATACTCTTACACTTTCTGACTTGGTTATTATGAGCACAAATAGTGTACGATAACTGATATACACATATGATCATACAAGCACAGAATATTATAACGAGCAAACTTAACGGATATACATATAGAAACGTTTACGCTTTAATGTTATAAATGCACATTTAAATAACTTCTTCTGTGACGTAATTAATAATGATGCATAACATTTTTTGCAATATTTATTAGATCGAATCATTCACCTATTTTAGAAAATTTTAAAAATTTGAATGAATAATATATCGTATTTTATTTGATTACAAAATCACTAAAAATCTAAATACAAACATTTTTGTTAGCAACGTGTCGGTAAATAAAAGTGCATGTTAATTTGCGAAATAGTCCAATTTATTCGTGAAATATATTTTGTAATATTAATATAAAATGTATGATTTGAATTTTGTATTTCCGCTGTCCAATTTCAAAACCTAGTAAGTTTTTCAATATAAAATATTCAGGACAACCAAATTGGTTGGGGAATTATCGACAAAAATATACAGGAATAATTGTGGTAAATATAAGAGAAAAACAATATAAAAACCAGTATGTGCATTTACAAATTTCATTACCTAGTAAGTGAGTGTTAGTTACTAGGTTTAAATATTTTTTTCTTAACTTACTAGGTTTTGAAGTTGTTTTCGAGGAAAGTATTGTTACTTGCTAGGTGTAGAAAAATTGATTTCACCCATATAGACACTGATTTCATATAACATATCAACAATAGAATGTGCATTATAACCTGTAATATATAATCATTGAAACGAAATTTAATAAATTAGTCAGTTAATAGGTTTTAAAATTGGACAACCGATTTTTATATCATAATACGAAATTCGGAGTTGTCTCATAATTCATTACTTCTATACACATTGAGCATACCGTTAATAAAAAATAGAAACCTTCTATCAATTTTTAATTGCTATAGCGAGAAAACTAAGTCAGTCACCTCTTACTCGTAATATGTACAACTATATTTTATTGTAATAATTTGTATACTTGTTTTTTATTGTATTGAAATTCGGTACTTGTACAATCTTCCCACAAACGTCTACTTAAAAGATTTAAATTGTTTTACAATCGACAAAGCTCGGCGAAGCTTGGAACCTAAGCGCAAAAAAGAAACAAACGAATGGTCGAACGCGAAACTTTATTTCTCGTTTAGGGTTGATTTAACACGCTCCTAGCACCGAAGAGTGTTAACATCAAAACGCGATGGAAGTCACGATTTGTGTTTACTTAATTGAACAAATTCATAAATCCAAACATCGTGCGATTGTATATCCTTTAATACGTGTACTGAATATAGAATTCCGCCGCAGTAGTTCATAAGTGGTGTAAGTTATTCGAAATAATTAAATAGCGTGGCACGTTTTACTACACCATTACAAGAGCCTTGTGCACAGACGAAGGGAATAATTATTTTCACGCTTGATCGCTGCTCTTAAGATATCTGTTTTAAATTTATAATAATGTCAAGATACTCAGCGGTCAGTGGTATCTACACAGTGCTTTGCAACGGTAATAAAATCCACTGGACACTTCACAATCTCATTTAAATGTAGTATTAAATCCATATTTTTAAAATATATTTTAAATCTTATATTAAACTTGTTTTAAAAACAAATTTATCCATAAATAGAATTTTAGTCATCTTCTAATGCTGTTTGCTTATTTGAAGAAAAAATGATTTACATTTCGCGAAAGAGTCTATTAAATCTCGTATCAATAGTAAGCGTGCTTCATTCATAAGATTCATGTCATTTTTAACTCTTCTGCATTATTATTAAATGTAAGATAACGATTCGTTTATATCCATAGCCGACTGCACAATCTTACTTCAGACTTTTTTGTAACTATCTCTCACTCTCTCCAATCGGTCACACCCAACGTATTTGTATCTCTAGTGACGATATCCGTCCATTTCATTCTAGGGCACTCGAAACATTCCATCAAATACTTTCTTAAAAATTCTTAATTCATAGCACCTTACAACATGACTAGCCCATCTGTGGCTCCTTACTCTCAAGAACAACATTTACTATGTTATGGATAAATTTCTCACGGATTTTAAAATTAATAAATGGATGTGAATTTTTTCGAAATATCTTATTTTCGAATACTTGCCTAACTTTTGCTTGTATTTTAATCAGGCTCTAAGTTTCATATCTATACAGAACTATAAGTTTCACAGTTACATCATAAACTCGGAATTTAGTTTTTGAACAACATGTTTCCTTGTAGACCAGTTTTTCTTAACATTCTTAAGTTCTTGAAATTTTCAATATTTTATTTAAGATTTTACTTGTCTTTTAGTATTTTTTAGATGTGTAAAATATCATTGACATGGTTCTAACTGTCTCGAGCACAAGATCATCCGCACAGCGTAATACTTTATGGGCACCATTGATAGCGACACAACCTTCTGCTTTGAAAGTTTCTCTTACAAACTTTTCTGCGCTAAAAATAAGAGTAAATATTTTACGAGCATGTTTTAGCATTGGTAGTACATATTGTCACAATGAAAGCTATGGTAGTGCCGAAAGTCCTAAGTAGTGACATATACCCTTAAGCTTGCTGATTCAATGAACTGATTAATTTCAATTAAGTAACTTGTGCTTGAGTGTTGATAGTCTCAGCCAAATATTAGGAAAAAAATTATTTCTGTCAATAATTACAGATTATAACTATTGTTCTTCCACTACGTAAGTGTGTTGAGATAATTTACATTTCCTTCTTCTAAAAACGGTTGAAATAAACTGTCTATTTTAAAAAAATACATGGTTATTTTGGAGGGAAACAGAAATGAATAAAAAAGATGTTTTGGGCAAATGTTGTATAATATGTGCACGTGGATTTTTTGTTCAATAAAAAGAATTCAAACTATTGAATTAGATCATATCTAACTGTTTTTGGCTTACTCTTAAAAATATTTATAATATATCTTATATGATTTATTTCGTTTCATTTTTATATTGCAATTGTTTTTCAAATCGATTTTACAGAAGAATTTGTTAAAATAAATAATTTGTTCAGATGATTAGATGGTTGTTTAAACTCACTGACATCTCATGGAGCAAATCCAAATAAATAAAATAAATTTTCACAGTTAAATATTTTACTCGCAAAAATAATATTTTCTTTTAATTTTCTAGGATATTAACAGTCATTTTATAGCCGTATTCTTAATTTTATTCTGATATCATTGTCAATGGAATAAATCTATTAAACGTTTTTTTTATGAAAGCCAGCTTATGGAGTTAAAATCAAAACAAAGATTGTATATAATAATATTGAATGATTTATACGAAAATATAACACATTACGAATTTCAAAAAATCTAAAATTTTATTTCTCCACACCATTTTCTGCCTATTTTTACGTATTGGCTAAAACTGTACTGGTCATTTAACAGAAAATATAGCGCGGAAGTGCAATTTAACCACAAACATAAAGAAACTGTAGTGAAAAACTTAAAAATTCTTCACCTCGTTTCCATAAAATAATGTGCTGAACAATACGTTTATTCTGATGATGAGTAATGATTTCAATACATTTTTATTAGAAAACGAGTAAAAACACGTATTGTTGTTGAACATAAATCTAGGCACAAAAGATATTGTTGATGTAATGCAGAATAACTATGTTCCACGGAACACTGGTGTTCCATGGAAAGTTAATAGGTGTTCCGCGAAAACCTGTAATTGTTTTATATTTAGCAACGGCTACAACAGATTCAAACACGTTTAATGGATTGATGCTCTAATATGTCTACAAAATTAAGTATTCAGTGAATACAATAAAATTGTTTAAAAATATCGCTACCTCGTAATTCGCATTATACACTAACATTAATATAGACTTAAATTGTATTTATTATGTGTTATTATCTATCCTACTTAAATAAACAAGTTGTCCCGTTAAAATTTCAGAATTTACGGAGTGTTCCATGACAAGAAAAATTTGGAAAATTCTGATGTAATGAAAGTCCTTGGAACTGAAAGTACCTTACAATTGTGGAAATACAATCAATAATATTTTAATAGACCCCATTGGTTCTCTACTCCTATCTTATATTTTAGAAAAAAAGTTATATATTTGATGATTTCATAGATATTTATGTGAGTTCATTTCCTTATATTTACGAAATAATCAACAATAAAAACTCATAAAAATGTATCGCTATTCTCATATTGTATATTATTCCTAATTATATATATTGAATTATACCGACCCGATAAGCATGTTATTTAGGAATAGAGCATTTTTTGGTAAGTGTAAAGTATTTAAAAAGAACTACTATCGAAAACGACGAATTCATTCAAATGCGGCAATTTAAAAAAAAGCAAAAAAAATAAATACAAATAATTGTGGTTAAAAAGAGGTTGCTTTAATGTAAAATATTTAAATCTCTAAATTTTATTGTTATTTTATAATTAAATTCATTAGGATTAATTTATTTTCAGAATTCGTCAATTATCCATTATTGATTTTTTTTATGAATGAATTATATGGAAACCTAATTGATTCATAAATCTAGTTATATATACGAGTATGACATAAAATTAATGATTATTCATGAATGATACTATTTCAAATAATAATTTAAAAAAATATATCTAATTCAAAGTCTTTCAAAATCAACGACCTGAAATCAGGAAGTGAATCTCATTTTTTAGAAATATTTCGTACGATAGCATTCATAACTTGTTTTTAATTCGTGAGAATTTTAACCAGCAGTTTTGCGAAAGGAAATAGTTTACCTTTTATTACAGATGTTCATAATCATACATCGATTCGTTTCCCTTCGGCTTTGACGCCTATTTGAAGCGGCCACGACACCCACTGCGAAGACCGTACTGCTGTTTCCCGACACCTGATGAATGTTTATTACTCCGAGAGAGCAGCTAAACCTAACCTGAGAACGCTCCGAGATCGACAGAGAGAGAGTTCCGAGTGCCTCTCAGAATTCAGTCATTCGGTGCCATTCGAGCGAGCCGCACACGAATCATTCAACAGAACGAGTTACGGCTGCTATCAGTGAAAAATATTATTTCAAAATCGCCGCTGACAGTTATTTCAACACCAATAAAATACAAGGTTTTAAAGTCAATATGACGTGGGCTGTTCAAAAGCTCTCGCAATAAAATGTGGGCATTTAAATCATAAACAAAAGCTGTATCGTAATAGTTTATTCTGTTTATAAAAACACAGTGATATCTTATAAATATCTTCCGGACGGATAAGTACAGTGACAGAACTTGTGTTATACTAAAGTTGTCGTTATGAAGGCACCATCATCATCTGCGTTCATTGTTTGAGAGATTATATTTTTTTGTTTGCGAATTATTTTTTACATTACGTTGTGGGTTGTGCTGCGGAGGAACCGCGTCGGCTTTTGCCAGCGCTGTTATTTACAAGTACGCGTGCAAGAATCCACTTCCTCGTTGCGAGAGCGGATTGTTATTTCGTTAACAGGTGTTTGTGTATTGAGTGCATCGCTTTTTAGGGGAGGCGTTCCCTACTTCCTGATTTCATTTCATTTATAAGGTAAACAAACCCACCAAATTTTATACATCTCTCATACTCACTAAAATGCATTCCAACTGACCATCAGATATACTAAAGACCATTATAGTAATATAAATTTAAATTACAAGCGTTATTATGATTGTTCAAATATTACATATTAGCATCGTATAAACCCACATTCTTGCACAGTTTAAATATTATATAATTTGGAACATTCGAAAGGAGTTGAAATAATTCATTACATTTTTATTAAGTGATATAATATAAACCGCATGCCACCAGTTGCAGTGCAAACCAGTCATATATTTTTGCACTTTCAATTATCAACTGCTATTAATATATCATATCGACCATGCTTAGGCAAAAGAGATTAACCCTCACAGAAAAAATACAGGAGGTAAAAAATGTGTTTTAATGATTTTTAGTCAAAGTCAGATTAACACGAACTTGAAGTACACGATGTCCAACAAATTGGTGTTTCATTTTCCTGGTCTGATAATTACAAAAGATATTAAAGAAAAATCATTAAAATTGACGTTTAATGCTTCTTTCCTTTCCATGCAAACATAGTAAATCATTCATTTTTTCAAATCTAAATCTGAATTTTGTTAATAATTCGGCATATTTGGCCTAATTATTTTTGAAAGAACATTTATTTAGTTGTGTATATTGTGTTTCTCAAATAAAAAAACTGAGACTTATGCCCTTTTACTTAAACAGGGTCGATATATTTTTGTACTTTTGTTTATTAACGGCTATTAATATAGCATACTTAGTCTGAAGAAGACTTATCACAATATTACATATTAATATCTACGGCTATCATTGAGTCAAAATACGCACATTTATAACATTAAAAATTTGACAATTTAACCTAAATCTTCGTATATAATTTTATGAGTAAAATATATTGCGTATATTGATCATTAACTTCTTAATTTATCATGTGAAATAGTTGTACACATACTGGATAACCTTGAAAAATAATTTAATATTTTGTCATTTGGATAATATTGACATTATTAAACGGAATTTCCGCTATTTTTAAAATAATTTTTGGACACACCGAACAGATATTCGAATCTTGTAATTTATATCTTTTAAGTTTTTTAAAGGTTATAATATTTTTTTTGTACATTTACAAGTGCTGTATTTGAGTGGATGTTAGGTATAGCAAAGCAAACGTTCTTCCTCAAAAAAAAAAGATGCCAGAAACAAATTTGAAACTCTGATATTAAATTTATGGTATCAAGAAAATCAAAACACTCCAAAGAATAGTTGGAGTTAAAGAAATTGAACAATTTTGCATCTGTACTAATGCTGAATTCCGCGGGCGATTTAGCCCCAACACAGTGAATTTCTTAAGGGAAAGTAAACTCACACAGGCTGGTTGGTTATGTTGTAAGGTGCGATGTATTTAAAATTCTAAAGAAGGAGCTAGAAGGGACTCCAGTGGGCGATCGGTCCGTTGGGCACCTCAGAATGAGATGGATGAATAGTGTAACTGGATATGCAAAAAAAAACATGTGAATACCTGCAGAGAGATAGCTAGATATAGAGAGGCCTGGAGGGAGGTGGTGCAGTCTGCTATGGAATTGAATGAAGTGCGTTTTATTTGATAATAATTATTATTATTAAATATTAAGTCAGGATCTATGTTGCTATTTATGTTAAGTACTCAAAAAACTATTCTTCAAGTATAATAAAATGCGTCGTACTTTCAAATAATAATAATAATAAATAATTAATCACAGTCAGTTATTAATTCATTATAAAGGTCACCAAACTATGCCTTCGGGGTGATTTTAGGCTTTTAAAAACATTCATCCGCTACTGATAAATATGTGTTGTAGTCGTAACATAATATCGTCGTTATACTGACAACAGACATTAACCTTTGCAGGAGTGAGTTTTTAATTACGGTTGCACAATCAGATGAAAGTTT
>JAPMAE010001685.1:0-10232 GCA_036584705.1 Rhyacophila sp. 25_7 | reverse complement strand
GTTACACGTCACAATGTTATTGCTTCAAATTAATCAAGACTAATAAGTTGACCATTCAAGTTATGTTTTCGACGGTAAAATACAAATAAAATCACCGTGAATGTACGCAAATTCGTCTGATCTACATACTAGAGCAATATTATTTTTCACCGAATTTCAATATGTTTTTACTCTTTGTAACGTCATATTTTCATGCTGTAGCTTAAATTATTCGTATGCTATCGTAAATATACAATACCTCGAAATGCAGTTCTCTCAATGGATTAACAGATTAAACAAAATACTTTTTTGACTTTGATCGAGTTATCGGTTTTATTACCTTTTCAGAATTTCCCGAATTCTGAATTAACAAAGTTCTTTATTATCAGTTTATTAAAATATCGTAATATAAACCCGAAAAATGATTTATAATTTGAGGGCTTCAAAAGTGCAACTTGACAGGAGGGCCAAAAACTTTTTTTTTATTTTCTCGGAACTCAACAAATGAGATGTTTATTTAAAAACTTAATGTTCAAATGTTATAATTTGTTGTTGTTTAATAATTTGATTTTTCTTTTGACAGGAACGCTAAAATCTTTTATAATCTTGATATAAAACAATGGCAAGTTTATGTAATTATCGTTAAACTTTACAGACGATTTAAGAAGAAACTAGAGAAGATTGACACACCGTTGTTTGACAATTATTTAGATACAAACGTAAAATAACATTGTTACAAATAAAAAAAAACGCAGTTTTGTAGATAACGTTGTTTTACGGTAAGCCCTCGAATTACGTCACATATTATAAGTTTTCGGAAAATATTTCAATATATCCATCATATAACAATAAAATCTCTGTCATTCAGTGTCTTTCTTATGCTTGATAGTTTCTTTTTTTCCTGTTTTCATTCGTATCTTTTCAGTTTGTACATCTTCATACATTTGACGAACTTGATCAGTATTTCTAGCGTGCCTCTTAGCATTCTTCTTTCTACTCACTAAGTGACGTTCGGCACACTACCGTTACATTCACCTTACATTTTGTAGGTTAATTTTTGTCGGTTTATGCATCTTTATATGATTTTACGATTCTTGTTCTAAATATTTTTTTATTTCTATAAAAAAAGTCATCGTCGAAATATTAACAAATAGTTTTTTTTTATATTTTATAATGAAGCTAAATATTATATATATTAAGTACTAATTATAGGAACGACTTAATTTACTCATCGTTTTATCTTTACGCCGAAATTAACGCACGTCTCGGCAACAACTCACCACAGCTCACGCCTTTTTGCTTCATGGGGAAGGGGGTGAAGTAATAAATACTACCAGTATAGTGTAAACTACTTCCTAGTGATAAATTATAAGAAATCTGAGACATTATTGCCGTACATTTGTTTGACAATACGCTGTGTTTAGCGGCACTTAATTTCTATACAAGAGGGTTGTGTTTCGTGATTGATGTCAAACCTACAATTTACAACATACGAGTTCTCATTTTTCAACTCCTCTAAGTGTGAATTTCAATCGAAATGTTGTTATGTATACGGATTTTATTCATTTGCCATCCTTTCGTGTTAATATACCACTAGTACTTCTTTTTATGAAACTATCATTATATACAGATATTAAATTCCGTTATGGCGAATTTCGATGGACCGTAAAATTACATAAATTTCGTTATATCGAATAAAAGAAATATTGTGTGGAATTATAAAAAGTATCCTTTCGTTTTATATAAAATATTATTTATAATTATCATTTATTGTTATTTATTCTATACTTTAATCCATTATAATGGGATTTATCCCACATATAGTGACAAGTTCTTAATATTCATTATAATATAAACGTTTTGGATGGCGTTACAACGGTGAAAATAGTTTCAAAGTTATTCCGTTAGTACTCCAATAATGTGTTCGATGTTTTACTTTGGTGTGAAATAGTATATTCTAACTTTTGTTGATACAGACTTTATACGCTAAGAGATGTCTTGAGGTATAATTATTATTTTTTAGTAGGCAACTTGAGATCATATAATATTGAAGAAGGCTTTTTTATATCGATTAATTAGAAAAAATAAAAATATAAATTCGATGTATAGCAATCGTTTTTGCAAAAGAGTAAGTACGCTTATCTTAATATTTCGTTGTTTTAATGTGTTTTATCGTAATTTAAAAGTGAATAGCAAACTAAAATTTAGCATACGAGTATATCCGACTGGCAATATCTTCTTCTTCATTATTTTCATATACAATACGTAACCTTTGGCAAACATATGAAGTTACTAGGAAAGGTAGAGATATAATGCCATTGAGCCTTGTCCTGAGTGTCTTTAGAATTCGGTATGTGCGTTTGGCATCCCTTATTTTCGTCATTTAATCTTAATATGGCGTGACTTTTAGGAACGTCGTGCAGGTAAGGCAAAAGCAATGGCGCCAAACGCCGTAAAACTTTTAACCTACTTCGGGGTGATATAACTTAATGTGCTATTAGTAATTTTCCCTTATTACAGCCTGCGTCCCTGATACCCGAAGGCAGGTTATACAACAAACTTTTACGGCCAAATCGAAAGTTTAACGATGCTTCACGCGCGACTTTAATTGATAAACTCTTAGCAGAATGATGTGTTGATAAAACGATCTGATAAAACAAACACCCTCCACCTCTTTTTGACTCCTTGGCCCATTTATAAACGTTTTATCATGTACCGTTTCGTAACTTATCGCCTCTTGGCATCTCATTAAGTAATTGAACACTTTAAACGTTCGTCAATACGTTCGATTTACGTCCGATTTTACGCAATGGTTGTTTACAAAATATTTAACTGCGAATTGACACGGTCTTATATTATATACTCAACAGGAAACGTTTCTTATATTATGTCTAAAATTAATGGTGAAGGTAATCTTTATAATTTAATTTGATAAATGATGTACAGAGAGGCTTGCATTGACAATATGCAGACGCATACAAAAAGTAACTTTTAATATAAAATTAGTATCACTGGATTTATAGTGTTATTTGGTTCTTAAGTTCAGTTTTATAACATTGTATTATATCAAATAATATGAAATTATACAGTGATCAACTGAATCAGCTATAAATTGATAATGTTTCCTCTTTTTAAGTTCTAGGTTTTCATGTACGAGCATGTTTAAACACGCCAAAATACATTTACTATCCAAGACGTAAGATCAAAAGTACGAATGAATGTCTAAATTTCGTAATGAATTATTACTACGTTTATATACTGTATGGCAGGAGTCGGTAACCTATGACCCAGGGGTTGCCAAGTAACCCATATGAATTCCGAAAATAAAGTATAATATATAAAAATAAATTTTAAAACACTAACATGAAACAAAAACTTTGAGCAAATAAATAATATATATTGATTAACATTTTGGTTTGATAAAAAAGTTACGAAATAGAGGATAATGTTTTAGATTTGCAGTATTTTGAATATGTTTGTATGTTAAACTTAAAAAGAGTTTAAAGGCATATTGCAATAGTTTTCTCAAAACAATTTATGTTATTCACTAACGGTCTGTTTTAAAATGAAAATACGCATTGACCCGAAGCGTAATAATCACATTTTGGTTGAGTTTGACCTGCAGCCAAAAAACGTTGCCAACGCCTGCTGTAGGGGAAGGGGAGTCGCGGGTTGATATTTTTAATATACTTGATGTAAAAAAGAGTAAGTGATTCATGCGTTATAAAAACAACAACCGATGAAATAATTGTACTTAAGTAAAACTTTGGGCGGACACATCAATTCATGAATAATGAAACAATTAAATAAAGTAGTAATTCAATCATCCTTTCTTATTTTCCTGCGATAAATTGATAAGAAATAATAACATACTCCCGTGTTAGGATGATTGGTTTGATTAATTTTCCCATCAGAACTCTTTTAATCAATCAAAAATGTTATAAAAGATGCAAGCCTTGAAAAAAGCGATAAAATAACGGTGTGTTACCTTAACTTCTCCAGGAGTGAGTGGGGAGAGAGTTGTACAATTGGGTGAAAGTTTTTTCATTAATCTAGTTGTATATTTTGAATTTTTATAAATACACGCAATACAATTATTTTATAATATTTATTTGATGCATAAATAATATATATATATGTGTTTTATTGCTTGGTGCTTGACGTGTATATATGTCTGTCTATACTTCTTCAAAGCGAATTTTGAGCGGACGCATTTGCGCGATCATACTCCTTGACATGTTAATATTTAACTAAGTTGTTTTGTATAATGTCGTAATACGTAAAAATATGTGATACTTATTTACTACGTTGCATTATGTGGTACTCGAAATATATTGTGTTTAGCAATTATAATTATCAGCCCTCATAAAGCCCAGAGAAATGTCACAGGAAAACCCGTATTCACTTAATGTATAAGAAACTTTTGAAATTTCGCCGTTGATTTTGACATCAACGAAAAGAAAATATGATTATTATTACGCCGGGCACTTTGAAAACTCACCTGCGAAAATTTCTTCCGGCTGCTAATAGACTCGTTTGCGGGGAATTGCTTTCCTACACATTTTAACGGATTAGTTTTTATAGTATTTGCAAACTCATAACTTAACGCGAGTTTTCGTGACATAAATTAAGTAATTTTAGGTTTACTGCCGTATGAAGACGGCCATTTAATGGGAAAATCTAATGACAATATTATCTTTAAAATAGATCAATCGTTAGTAGCGTTACAAAGCGGAATTGCTGCTTGAAGCATTTCCTTGTGTATTTATTATTTATTCGATTTTTTTCAATTTCCCTTTTTTTTTTTTTCATATTATGGACGTTACAAATTTAAATTTAATGCGTTAAAAATAAATATATTTATAAGCAACAAGTAATTAACATTGGACGTAACACATATATTCGAGGAAGTAGCAACCATACATCCTTACATACACAAGTCTCAGATTTTTTTTCTGAATCTTCTCCACCATAAGGTCGGTCGCATTTCAACTGCTGCGGGGCCCAAACAACAGATCCGCTCTCAAGCCTACTTCTAACAAATGAATTTTATAGTTTTTTAATTACTGTAACATATTATGTTTATATATATATATATAAGAATTAGTGAAAATTAATCATGTAAAACTTTATATTGGTAAAATTACAGCGTATTCGTATTTTACTCTTTTTGGACAATTTTTCTTTTTGTTATTTTTTAAACTTAGTGTTAGTATGTGTCGCAACCGTTGTAATTTATTTGAAAAGTTTCATTTGATTATATTTTATTTCCAATTAATTATTTAATTTTAGGTGCGTCAAGTGGCACTTAAATATTATCAATTTTGTGTAAATTTTCTATTTACTTATTAATTTAAGTGTAAACTGTTAAAAAACACACGTTAAGATAAGATAAAATATTCATAATCATTACTTTAATTTTATTAAATAAAATATTCACATGGCAAATAATTTCTCGGTAGTACATTTATGGGCGTTACGTTTGTGATACAAATATATATATATAATCACAAATAGATATTGGTGTTCGATAATTTACTAAAATATCACTAGTTATAATCCAGACATTTATCTTTTCCATAATATTTATCAAGTACATACTTTCAAATTTAAAATTAACATTTATAACTTTTATTTAAATATATTAACTCATTTTTGTTTTGATAATAAAAATTATAGATGACATAATGGATTACATTAAAAGAAACCATTTTGATTCGACACAGTTAGGACCAAGACGTTTTACCACACAATTTTTATTGTGAATATCTAATGTTTTTGGTTTTTTTGATTCTTATACTAACTTTTTAAGCGACACAAAATTCTAAATATGACAAACGTCTGTATTTTAATTATATGACTCGTCATGTATATTTCCTACTTTGTATATGTCATGTTACGAAGTACGTCATACACTCACATTGGATCAGTCGATTCCTCATTGGACTTGGCAAGTTCGCAGCCAAGCTTTTAAATGCGGGCATGGCCGAAAAATGGCTGAACCCGTACTATGGTAATGTCCGCTGATACTCTCATCTCTTACGGAGCTATTCACCATAATCTGTCCTCACGCGGGTCCAATAAGGCATGCAGACATAGTATCTGCCAGAGCGTATTTTAAGGCTTTTTTAAGGTTTGCGACATTTTATGGAGAACAATTTTGCGCAATGTTTTCGAATTTGAATGGCCGGGTTAATTGAGTTGTCAGCACATCATGCCATAGAGGATTAGATGGAAAGGCAACTCTTCTTCGTTTATGTCCGCTTTTAACTAGCTCTAATGTGCATGGTGATACTGTCCCATTTGGCTACGGACAAATTGAAAATCATGTGGAAGAAAAAAATCATTCACGCAAGTCTCATAAAGGCGACTGCGCATAATTGTGGTTGCGTACTCTGGCGGGCAGTGGTGGCTTCTCGTCTGTATACGGCATACTGAATGTTTTATTTTGCGTCCGTTATGAAGAAATATCTTTGTAAAGTGAATATCGCCCTTCAAGTGTCGCCAAGAACATATCAGAAGTAACATTCTCCAGAAATTTACAAAATTTCATATTATTGTACTTGATTTTTATTTCAAAGTGTATGAATCTAATAATAATAGCCTGGCTTCTGCTTAAATTTCGTAGTGTATAGTAAAAATTAAAAACAAAGTTGTATGAAACAGCCTGACTAAGCGGAATTTACTTAATCTGAGATAGAAGATTGATGGCAGTATATAATACTTTCGATACTTGACCACATCTGGCATAGATAGAAAATTACGCATATTTGTGTTTTAACATGGCGCTATACTAATTTAAATCACTTCCTCGGATATTAAAGCACCCCGTTTTAAGTTCCGCCGCGGCGTTACTAATTTGTCGTTTCAGGCGTCGTTTTTTTTTACATTTTATTTACAAAATATTTAAGTTATTATTATTGCCGGGGCGTCGCGTGAGATGTGTGCTGCAGATAAAGCACACCGAAGCGAAACGTAGCCCTTTTCTAGGGGGGTAATTTCTTTAATTTACTAATCCCTCTTTTAGTGTTGTACAAAGGGATTTATGCATAAGAGGAAAACATTTTTTGAGTGAGTTAACCCTAAAGGCGCTCTCAACTGGCGTATACCGCACGATACATAATTAGTATAAAGCACGGCTACTCAAATCCCGCAATGTTCTAATGCAGGAGCTCTCAACTTTTTTGTGGCACGGGCGCATTCGAAATTGAAAAAATAGTGGTGTGCGTAAATCGAACTTTTATTATAACATACATTTTGTAGCATATCATATATTTATTATAAAAGCCGAATTAGTGTGATCTTTGATACTGCATTTAATTTGCTGATGTCTCACAATTGGGAGTGTAAGATGGTTTCCATTATTTCAACACTTTGCTGTGGGCGTAAGTAAATAGCTCTGCACAAGGTAGGGAATTCCTCTCATAATACATTTCAAATATCATTTGATAGTATTTTTTATGCTTTTTAAATTATTGAATGATAACTATTTATATTAAATGTTTTTTCATTGAAAATGATCTATAAGAGATAAATTTGTCATGTGCTTTGTTTATCTTCTTGAAATCGATTCCAATAATATTTTTCTTGATTTAGTTCACAATATACCATTTTTAGCTGCGTTCTTTTTCATTTCAACATTTTCTTCCTGTTCTTACGTTCTTATCTTTTTCGTTTTATCAATTAATATAAAATTAGTTCTTCATATTTCATGTATAATATTTATAAAATTATTTCTGCATATTTTAGTATTATATACAAAAACATTTCACCAAAACGTATTTCACTATGAATTTATTTTATTTTGATGCCCGTCTACCATATTTTAATATTAAATTCATATATTTTAAATATTAGTACAATACTTCGTTCATTGTCGAAATTTTAGTTTGATTAAAAAAAAATACGTTGTTGGCAACCCTAACATTAACAATAATCCGATTACCTTGTCTTCATCACTATACTTTGATATATGTCGTATATTTGTATTGAGAATTGTATCGGTTTACAGACTGATGATTGAACTTATTTGTGCGTGTTCTTCTGGGACCTAGTCGCCACGGGACCATTGGAAAGTAACATATAATAATTCTTTTATTGCTGCCTAACGAGGGACCTCGTTTATGGTGCGGGGGTGCAAGAGCCTCGTGAAATGTACGCTAGACATACATACGTCCTTTAAGGTTTTATGGCGCAAATTTTATCATGTGTTTGCTATCGAGAACTTTATGAATCGTTTGTTTACACTGAACATTCTATATGTTATGTATGTGTTATTTTTTTATTAATTAAATCATTGTGCTCAGTCTATAGAAGGGTAATACGTTGATCGATTTAATGTATTTATTTAGATACAATTTCTATGGTCAAATCGTAATATACTTTTATGGAACAGGTATTCATAATCACATATACTCGTATATTATAAAAAAAATGAACAAGAAATGTAGGTGTATACGCATTATTACTGACGGTTGAATAAACAAACACCCGGTCTTCTGTTTTGTTTTCTTTTACTCTTTATTTTCATAATTCACACATATATCATGTATACAGTACAGCATGGGTCCCCAACCTTTTTTTTTATACATAAGATCACATTCTAGAATACCGGTAAGGTGGTGGGCACCATTTATTTTTCAATGTAAATGTATAGTCGGACATATTTAATAATGTACAAAAAATATTTGCGGCGGGCACACGTAAAACCGTCGGTGGGCGCCATGGTGTTCTATAGTTATATGAAGATTATCGAATTCATTATTATAACGATTTATTGCATTTCCACGTCTAGCTCTGTGCGAGGTAAAATTATTAGTGGGCAGTCCCATAAGACATGCTCAGCAGTCTGCTGGTCATGCCCGCAAGTACAGGGTCTTACGTACCTACACTAATTTCAAGGCCTTTTCCAAATTCGCGGCATTTTTTGGGGAGAAATTTCAGACTGACTCCCAAGTAAACTCATCGGATTCAGGCTTGGACGGCCAGACTGATTGAGTATTCAACACACCGGGTGTACAGGGCACTTCATGTCACTAAGGAGTAGCTATGAGGCAATTAGATAGTCTACAACTTATATATATATATTTATTTTTTTTCGCACTTCGGTGCATGGTGATACCATCCCGTGCAGGCCTGGTATGGGAGTGGTTAAGATAAAATAAACATTAAAATCAAATATTCTTTCGTGCGGTGTCAGGAAGGCGGCCATCAAAGGGCGCACAATCGCGGCTGCAAATACTGGCGGGTAAGTAAAAAAAGTGACATTTTTGGCATAGTGTAATTTCTCTCTCAAGTACAGATAGGGGTATATACATACTTGATGACCACCTGCAGAAGGAATATTAGTTATTTTCATACAGAAAGGTAAAACTAATCACATGAAAATATTCTTGTCGCCCGAAGCATAGGCGTCTCAAAATAATTCTCTGAATGTTATATCTCACAAATACTGTAAGTCGAATGAGTGTTTCATTGAAGCTGTCATAGGTGCGTCTTAATGCAATAAACTCTACGGTACATCTCAAGCAGAGATAAGTACAACATTAATTTTAAAAAAACTAACATATTTTTTCTACGACACCGAATTTATCTTAAAAATCTGACATTGCGAAACACATCATCACCATTACTCAATAAATGGTGAACCTTAATCCGACACCTGACTTCTATAAGGTCGCGTATAATTAGAATACGGATGTCGTGCGATAAACCGATTTACTTAGGCGTCTTAAAACATGAAGTAATTATCTTTAACAAGTTATGAAGGCAAGTTAGTTATGATTACTGTGAACCTTGTAATTTTTTATTTCCAAGGAATATTGCTATCCATCTTCATAGTATATTGGTACAGAAGTATCTCGCTTTAATATCATCTCGCTATAATGTTATTTAAATAAAGAATAAATCGAAAGTTTAAAGTTAAACATCATTATCTACAAAAATGTAGTTTATTTGTGATAATGTTATTTTACTCTTTTGGCAACATAATTGTCAAACAATGGTAAAAATTCATTTTTGTTATTCGTAAATTGAGAGCATAACAGTACGGTAAACTATGTGATAACCGGGCGTGCATAAATCATTTTGACAGTGAATAAATTCAATGAATGAATGACATTGTGAATAAGACTGCCTTTTAGAGCTTGTTCAGACACGGCGAGATCCGCGCGTTTACGACTGCGCAGTTCAAACCGTATTGAAAATCGAAGTTGTTCAGACAAGGCGGTAATCGCACGGATGTATGGGGAGAT
>JAPMAE010001683.1:0-14520 GCA_036584705.1 Rhyacophila sp. 25_7 | reverse complement strand
TGGTCCTCTTGGAAGTTGAGTATAGGATTTATCAAAAACTCGTTTAAAAAAGACTACAGTTACAAAATCTAAGACTAAATATCCGCTCCAAGATGGAGTATATATGTTCTTTACAGTGTAAAGATTTTCAGTTAAAAAAAATAATTTCTTAGTCTGTCTGCGTCTCACAATTGTGTGCTGTTACTAACACTGTTGTTACAAAATAATGGCATATTGAGATTTAAAAACAGCTAGCAGCTAATTTGTGGGTGATATGGTACTGTTATATTCTCAATTACAGATAAATGGCTTAATCTACCCAGCTGATGAAGAGAACCACACACTCCTTTCTTTCCTACGCAATTATTATGAAGGTCTGACTACCTAGTTGATGAGGAAGCCCACATGCTAAACGAAATATGTTTGCTTCTTTGACATCAAATTAATAAATGTGCGACCCTTATAAATAATATAACTCGATGTGGTTGGATGTCGCTTTTGAGTTTACTTCGTTAATAAGTAGTATAAGAAAAAGCTACCAATAAGAATATTTGTTTTACTCTAAGCAACTTGTATCTCTCTTGCTGTTTTAATAAACATCCTTTCAAATCCAAACCATTTATTAGCGCGAAGTGTCATTATTAATTTTCCTATTTAAGAATAACTTACCAAAGAAACTTATTCACATCAGAGCTTTATATTTATATAGTTCTTTTTTTATTAAACATAAAATTAACCTCGTGTATTTATGTGTAAAGGGTACATTGAGGTCTTGCGTTTTGGTGATATTAATTGTTTCCGGCGACGATAATAAAAAGTTTAATTTAATTATTCTAAAATTGGGAACATAATAGTATGACTATACACTAACTTATATGAAAAACATGCAGTTTATCGTCATATTCAAATTGAAAATAAAACACCAGATATAACTTGACCACTTGCTAAGAATATTTAAATCGTATTTCAAGTCCAAGCATGCCTCTTTTTTAAACTAATCAAATTTCTCAGAAGACCGTTGAATACTATCCATTGAGTATATTTGGCGAAATTACGGAATCTCGGCATGAAATGGAAGAATGCAAGAAGATTGGCAAGCAACAAGAACTCACGGAGGCAATATGTGATGTTGATATGTTCCGGTAAGGGGTATAACACGGTTGAATAAAACAAATTACTTGCGTCCATATCCTGCCTACCAATATTAATAAATAAGTAATAAAACAATTTAATGAACAGCCGCGGGAACCAAATTCAAAACTCCTGGATTACTAACCGGATTTTATGGCGACTAATATTATCACTAAAAATATAATGTATATAATACGAACGGTGATACGTTTTTAAGTAGTGTTATACTCGTAAATATAAAAATATTAAGCGACATGATTCCTTAGATTCATTCATTTCCGTCTCATAAAATAAACCAAAAGGTCCAATGCAAAAATAAATATTTTTACATGAACAAGAATATTAAAAGGTGGAGAGAGAAATTAAATATTGTACGCGAATCTAAACATCGTGCGCATAAAGCTCACCCACAAAGACCGAACGCATTTAGTAAAATCCCTTTTATTAATTAAAAACGACCATTATGTTTATCCTTGTGAGATTAAAATGCGCAACCATGAACAAATACATTTGATCGATTGTATTAATAAACGTTTTAATTTTAATACCAACAAATATAAAATGCTGATTACTAAATATTTATTTCTAAAATACTAGGGTTTTGAACTATAGAGCTTAATAGTGAAAGATTAGAACTTTCATTTACGATTAGCATGTCAAAAACCATATTAAATACATACAGAAAAGCAAACTTGTTAGAATAACAATTCAAATGTTGAAAAATCTCCTCTCAGATGTGTTGTTACTTTTTACATTAAATTTACAATCAACTCCAATCCACTTTTTGAAATAAAAAAATGTTATGTAACAATACAAATTAAACCACCCTCCCGCTTGTAATACCATGTAGATGTTGGTAGTCAAGAGCATTACGTGGTTTACGAACGACCATTCAAAAACTAAATTAAACAAATAAATCATTATTAAAATTCAATATAAAAGCACTAATATATACAAGACATCAATGACATAATATGATAATAATGAGCGCATACATCGTACGTTATAGGTTATGATAACGGACGTCTAGGATATAAGTGTTTGTCATGGGTAGTTAAAGATGTTTTTTTAATTTATCAAAATCGTTTTATTGACGCACACTTGTTTATTCTTTGATATCTCTGTTCAAGGCATTATGTTACGTTTGAAATAGCCTTTTTGGAAATATTTTAAATAAAATTTTGCCTTAAATTAGTATTTTATTTACTTTTTAGTATTTTATTGAAATGGTTTGTTTTATAACCAAGTATATTATTTATGAAATGATTTATAATATAAACTGTAGTTTGCTTTATACTCGTAAGTAAGAACTTGCTAACATATCACATGCATATTCATTTTTAATAAGTAAATGCCAGAGGATTGCTTCAATTAATTTCTACAATCTAAGTTTATTGTTATTGGGATTTTGACTTAGTTGGCATCAATTAAAAATGAAACCTAATGTTTATAGAATATGGAGTCAGCTAAAAATATATAGTTGTTAAATGTAAAAAGTCTTAATGTTATTTATAAATTCGTTATATTATTGAAATAAGTAATATTATTTGAAATAAGTAAACGTCTGAAGAGCTTTTAAAGGATTCATTTCCTTTATTGATTTATTTTCACTAATTGAATTAAAATCAGAATTTTCAGCCATAGAAATCAAAATATCCGAGGTATTTGTCATTATATTGAATATCTGTAATAAAAAGTCTACGTTGATACAAAAACAAAGCCTTATTTTCGCAAATTGGATTTTTCGTAAGACGTCTGCTTACCTTAAGTATCTTTAAATTAAAAATACCTATAGGATTCCATCACGGAAATTAAATTACAGGAAAAAACATTCCCCGAAAGACTGAAAGCTTGTCTTAGGCTATGTAAGAGAAACTTGGTGGAAATAGAAAGGGATTTTCCTTGAAATCCAACAATTTATATTCTCTTTGGCCGGTAACAGGCCTATATATTTATCCAACTGGTAGTTTTTTCTCTTCTTCAAACGTTACCTCTGGAATGACCGCAACCACTAACTGACCTCACTCTATAAAATACTTCCTCTGTGTTTATCTTTTGAAAGCGCCTTAACTAAATAGAATTCGAGGTTGTGACTGAATTGAAATTGTTTGTTTTGACGTCTTTGAGAATAAACATCTAAGAGAAAATCAGAAAATAAACATTTATTCTATAATTTTTCCTGTATGCAATACATACACTGCTGAGAATACGCTCTTTATATTATGATTTATTTTAAAAATGTTTGTACATTAACGATTTAATTTTCTCACTGAAGAATAAAGTACTTAATAAAAAAAAACCAACTAAACCAGAGTGACTCAACTCGTCGCTTGATTGCTATCTGTGGATCATTAATAAGTATGATCGATTTACTTGCGCGAAATGATACTTTTATAAAAATGCAAACCCTCAAAATACGAGTACAAGTACATTTAGAGTTTGTTTAGCAATTTATGTGCATTTCTAGACGACAAAGCGCTAAATGAAACAGGGTAAACAAGCTAATTTGAACACATTATATATGATAAGCTACGACAAATTGCCACCGTTTGCTGATTGGTTCATATTTGTGAATAATTGTACATATTATATAAAAATCAATAAATTACCGCAATAATTGAAATCGAAGTAATTTTTGAGCTATTTTAGGTTTTGAACAGACCGCGTTATATCGAAACAGCCTAAATCAAGGAAACGCTAAGCGAGGTTCCACTGCATACATTAAAAATACCTTTATTTTAATACTAGTACTGAAATCATAAGCCATCATGATATTTTATTAATTCACTACATTAAAAAAACATGTATATTGTTCATCTAAAAATTCATTTGTTACACAAAAACAATACATGATTTATAACGATCATTTTGTTCTATTTGTATTCTATTCTACCAGTTCTCTGATTCTACAAAAAAAAAACATCATTTATCTGATTTTTTTATTTTATAATAATTTATAACGTTATTTAATCGGTATACGGTACCCATTATAAGATTTACGTAGATTAACAAAATATATAAAGATGCCTCTCTGTATAGTGAGATTGAAGACCACTGGACTAAATTATTACTATTTTACAAATCCAATATTATATACTAGTCTATTGAAGTATATTAAAAATTTGGATAGTTAAAGGCAACAAATAATTTTAATATTACTTATAAAACGAGTTTACCATTCATTACTTGTACAGAATTCAAGTATAAATACGTAAATGAATAATATTTAATTACATACACATCGTTTTTGGAGATCAATAGAATCATCTTAATGCCTTATACACAAGAAGTAAAATTTTGCAAATCTAAAACTAAAAAAGAAATAATTATATGTAAACATTTTGATATTAAATAAATACACTGTGACATATAATAAATAAACGAAAATGATTTTAACCGTATTGTATTTATAAATTTTAAATGAGTAATCGTAAATTTAAAAGTTTTCTATTTGCATTAAAGTAAATACGAATTTATTTTAGTACGGCACCCACTCGTGTGGGTTTGAAACATAAAAAACGTTAAATTTTGCTCAAATATTTTCACTTTTATTTTATTTTTATAAAAAAATAAAAAAGTGTGAAGTTTTTGTAAGCTGAAGTTTCAGAAGTTTATTAAAGTATTTTTATATATATTCTAACATCTGGATATTGGACATGGTTACCATCACGACAAAGCATGCTTCATCTTTAAAGTCAACTAGATTTTATCTTCTCATGAGTTGGTTGAATACCATTTACATGTGAGATATTGGTATGATATAAGAAGACGCAAGAAAACTGGGCAGTGACAAGAACTTATGGAGACTACTTGTAGTGTCCACATCTAGCCAAAAAGCAAACTATGGGAGAAATATATAATATCTATGATAATTATTTATAAATAGAGAATATTGCTTTACACGGTATAATATAATAAAATGATTAAATCAATTGATAAATATTTATAACCATTTCTTGAAATGAAAATTAAATTTTAACAATAAAAGGTATATTGGAACTTATAATACTCTTAAAAAGTCAACTGTCTTATAGTTAATTAAGATAATAAATCATTTATAAGTAGATAAAATATTGAAGCAAACGATAAATTTAAGAAGAAAGTGATAATACAACAGCCTAGGAAATGTGAATGCTATCTAACGACGTGTGAAATAAACTTTTTTAAATAAAATATTTTTACATTCTATATTACATCACGAATGAATCCGTGCCGGTTTCGAAGCGTTGAAAATCATCATTCGTCTTCATTATTCGTCTTTAAAACCAGCTTTATTTCAATTTCCCGTTTCCTCTAAGCCCTCCCCACTAACCACTACTGCGAAGAAAAGTTGAAGCGTAAAATTTCCCGTCTCTCAAAAAAGAAAACTCTTTTCTTTCCAGTCTAATAATCTGAATTACCGATGGAGTCGTAATAACTGTCGCTTTAATCGGAATTTCCCGCTTTCCGATTGATATTTAAATATTCGTTAGGGCTGAGGGGGTTCGCAATTTGCTCGAGGGATTATGATTTTATCCGAAATAGCCAGGAAGGATATAATGACAAACTTCCGCTTTTACTTAATAAAATTTTTATTATCTTACAGATGAGAATCTATTCTGAAGACTTTTACACATCATTAGAACGAAGTAAAAATTGATTAAAATGAAAGATAAAGTAACGAAGTATCTTCACATTTCATGTTTTATATGAAAACATACAATATCAAAGTAAATTTATCCGAAATCTACGGAACAAACGAGGAAATGTAATGCATATATTATTTTCTAGCTAGTACGAAATTTGATGGAAACCTTTTAGCATTTCATCATTTTATTGACTCGATACGGTAGACGAAAATACAAAAAAAGAACTCCTGAAACATACAGGCGCAATTATTACTTCACAAAGAGAAAACAGTGTACAGAAAGATATCAAAGTACGGTGATTTTAATTTTTTAATTTTATTTTTGTTACGTCCTTTCAAAATCAAAGATTACGTTTATTTCAATTTTAATTATTGATAAATGAGTGAAAATAATGATTCGACTAATATTTTGAGGACTTATCTGCTTCATTATTAAAAAGTTATTTTGCTATTTTAATTATAAATTTGTTGTCTTTATTGGTGAGTGAATAGTATACATAACTAATGAAGCGATGATACCATGTTCAAATTCTGTAGTTGGCAAAAAATGTACACGTTTTTTCATGTGCATTTGAAACCAAGAACTAAATCAGTAGAGCTTGCAATTGACGATCATTAGTCGTAAAAAACACTGTGAACATCAATACATTCCATTTTACAGCTTTAAACTATAAACTTAATCATTTCCAACCATTTCTTTACGAGTAGAAATAAGTAAACGAACATTATTATAACCCCAAATATAAACATATAAATATTGTATTAACTGATTAAGACAAAATGATAGTAAAGTAGAGAACTTTATTAATTCAATCTTATATGATATCTTACATATCACAATAATATATCTTAATATGATAGTAAAATGATAGAATTGTTAAGTTCACTATAAAAAAATACAACATTCTTATCAAGCTCACATCGGCATATGAGTATAAAGAAAGAATAACAAAAAAAGGGAATGCTTGAAATACTTCAAAGTAAGACAATCACAACAATCTTTGTAGCTATATAGTGAATGAGAACACAACCGGTAAATAAAATACAAATACGAATTTTATACATAGTATTAGGTTCTATTATCACGCGGCTATTCAGTACTGGATTAACTTTTAAGCAAAGCAAACGTGTGCTTAGTATCAAGAGAAAAAGGGGCACCACATAAGTTTTTCATAGGCAAATTTATCAAACATTTAAAAAAAAATAATAAAAAATTGATACGTTCTGTTTATAAAGCATTCTCTCTTATGTCACCATGTTCGTTGTGTAAAATAAAGTATATTGTGCTCGCAAATTGGAGCTATACACGTTTTGAACAAGTGTAAAGGGGCAACAAAAGTAGTTAGTGCTTAGGGCATCTAAGGATTTTAATCCGGGCCTGTGTATATGTAGTGATATGGAATCGTCCAGAAACCACGTAACGTTCTTTAGGGGGAGGGAGGGGTGACCACCGATATTTACATAGCATTACAAAAAAGTATGTTAATTTTTATTGTTACGTAACACTTTTCCCTCTCGAAAGCTGGATACGAGGTGATTACAAATTACATTCCTATTAAACCTTTTCTGTACCAGATATAAAGTCACAATCTGTAAATTTATAAGCAAATAAATTAAAACCTAAATATTTTTTTTAAACGTGTATTGAATGTTTCTTTATGATGACTTTGTTCTAAATGAGCGTATTATTATCATATGTATCTCTATACTTTAATATTTAAAAAATTCCAATTTTATTTTGAAAACTACCTTTTAAGGTGTGCGAGTTAACTCGTTTCTGGCACTTAATCGGTTAATGTGGAAAATCACGTAACTTTTGAGAGGATGAAAGGGGGTCAAGCTGAATGTCTATATGGTGTTACGTGGAGGGGGGACGGTACAAAATGTAAGAAAAAACGTTACGTATTTATGTACGGCCCTTATGTTTTAATGATGGAAGTTTCGAATATTAAAAGTAACATGTTGGAAAAGAAAATTAGGAGCGATGGCCAAAACTAAGCTAACCAAACTGTTTAAAAACGACACAGTATTCCAAATGTTAGACAACTGTCTATGAAGGGACAGATTATCGATAACACCTATTTATTACTGGGAAGCAATATAAGTCCCAACCCTCTCATACATCTTGCATTTTCACATAAAAGCCAATATTCCAGTTTAGACAAAATAAACGCCATCGCTTTGTTTCGTTATTTATGTTAAAAGTTTGATTGCAATCGACGGAAACTTTGAACAAATTTATTTGTTTTAATCAAGTTTGGGAAAGCTTGAAACTAAAAAAGATATTTTATTAGTTCGACATGCTTGTACAAAAGTAATTAAGTATATTATAAGTAATCTTCAAATATATTTAACATGTTTATACTGCTCTAATTTATCTATATTTTATAATACAATATTATAATTTTTTTTGGATGGTTAAACATATTTATTGAAAAAATTGCATATTTTTATTTTAAGTTATAAAAATTTCAATATACTACATATTGGTTGTGTTTAGGTCAAAAAGATTAATTCTTAAAGAAGAAATTTTGCAGTAGGCACAAAAAACTTTTTTTCCTTATTTAGTAAAAGTCACATTAACACAAACTTGAAGCGCACGGTGACCAATAAATTGGTGTTTTATTTTCCTGGTATGATAATTAAAAAAGTTATTTACCTTCTCTGTGCCAGACATAATATCACAACCAGGCATATATTTTTTTAACCAAAAATAAACCTTATAATATTTATTTAAATAATATATTTAATGTCTAAGTTTTAACAATCATATTTTTCATATTTAAAATCATGCTAAATATTCAAATTTGTCTAGCAAACTACATTTATGTAATGCTTCTTGCACTTAATCGAATCAAAAATCATTAAAACTAAGGGTTGATGCTTTTTTCCTCTTCCCACAATCTTAGTAGATCGTTCTTTTTTCAAAATCTCAAGCTAAATTTTAATAATGATACGACATATTTGACTTAATTTCTTTTGATAGAACCAGTATTTATTTGTGTACATTGTAATTTTCAAATAAAATCAGTTTTCAAAAAACTGAGGGTTAAGCCCTTTTGTTTAAGCAGAGTCGATATATATGATCTCTAACTCTTTAATATTATCACGCTGCGCTAAATCATGTTTTTGTCATTAACATTGTCATTTTAGATTTTTTTTCGAATTTCTCGTCTATAGAATAAATCAATGGTCCTATAGTGTAGCAATCTATTAAAGACGACTACATAATCACTTTGTAAGCTTTTCTAGTCAATCTTTTCAGAACTTTTACATTTTCTCTGCTTGAATATCATCTTTTCTTTCTGAAGATAAATTAGACCAATGCTTACTGAAGTATCTTTAATTACACGTTTGAGAGTTATAAACTCATCTCAGAATAACGCGACTTACCAAGTTCAGTCCCTTTTCTGTCAAGAAACGTCAGAAATAAATTCATTGTGAAGTTCAACGTTACAATAACACAAAATCTTTGGTTTCTTTCTAATGGATAATTGCGATATATCTTGTTTTTGGATATTTTCATATGTTTTATTTCTCTAGGAGGTATCATTCTGTTGCCTGCGCCAGAATTTGGTAGGTACCCTGGATCAGTGCTCTCGATATAATATCACGCAATCATTTTCGTATGAAACTGCACTCACTGTATGGCAGGAACTTTTTTCCACATATTGGATAGCGTATGAAGATAACCGAACTGACTCCAGACCATTGGATTTCTTGGTTCATTGGTTTGAGGAGTGGGGACAATTGCTTATATGGCAAAACGCAGAATGCTAATCACATCATCCGGGAGTGTCTCCATATGTTGGTTAAAAGGGAAGAACTACTCACATCGGTTCGATCCTCGATCGAACGGGTCAGCTTTAGTGACATAGTTTCCACAAGGGTGACTTTTTAGCCTTTAAAAAAATTGCGACGTGATACGGTGAGCGGGAGGGTCTATTCCCATCAGCTCTACCTGGTGGGTAACTTATTAAGTGACGACAGTAGGAATCTTTTGCCCACTCTAGTGCACTAAGACTTGGGAAGTTCTTTCTGGGATACTCTCGGCATTTTCTTGCAGTGCACTTCATATTTGTTATGCCACGCTATATGCTGGAAATGGTGTAAAGACGTGGTGGGTTAAAAATATTTTTTATCTCTTTGTTATATTTCAAGTCACATATTCTGACATAATTGGAGGTTTTACAGTCACGTTATGAATCTGGAATTATAGGATTTTTTACTTGACTATACCTGTTATACATCACAAAAATCAATAAATGAAATCAAAATAATGATAAATATATATTTTATCATAAAAAAATATATATTAACATCTCTTTTATGAAGTAAATGTTGTAAGAAATTGAATTTTTAAATAAACTTATATTTTTATTTGTAGCAGACTGATTACAAGGTAGCAGCAATCAGAATTAAATATAACTTAGCATCTGATGCTATATCTGATTTGAAACCGTAATTCTTGCACGCTATTGACTTTGTAGAAATGGAAACTTTGTACGGTATGTGAAATTCAAGTAAACGCTTACAATATATTGTAAGGGTCTTCAGTCAAGTACAGGTAAGTATGGGTATTTCGATGTTGGTACACGTTGATTGCTTAAGGTAGATTGCATTAGACTTATTGGTACAAAAGAACTTACATGAAGCTACATTGAATGAATTTTCCAATCTAGATGGTGGATGCTTTACGCGAAAGATAGAAAAACCATTGTATACTTGAACTGCTTGCTAGCAACATTTTGTTAAAATTGTTAGCGATATATACAAAGCAATTGTGCAAAAATTATCGATGATTATCTTTCAAATTATTTGCTTTTGAGATTAAAATATAGATATAATTATTTAAAGAAAAAAAATAGGTTTGCTACTCGTATGTAACTACATAAATAGTTAAAATAAAAAATAGTATTCAGACACACATCTTCGTTTAGCCATATTCATTCCGAAGCGGAGCATATGGATCTCCACAATATGAAGATTATTTTTGTTAGTTTTTTTACGTGTAATAATGGTAAATTCTTGCTCAACTGTTTCAGGTTCATATCCTGGTTATAATGCAAATGAATAAGCATTTGAAAAATCTTGCAACCAGCATGGTCCTTGAACACGAGACCCCTGCTTGCGAGGCGTACGCGCTATCAACGAGCCTAATGAGGGCGAAATACAATGAACAACATTAATATCGTTTTTTACTAATAAAATTATTATTTTTAATTATTACTACAAATATTATATTATGTGTGCAGGAAAACTTTATTATTTACTGGAAAAAAGTATATTTTAGTATCTAAATCAATATAAACCCTTCGTATAATTGTAAATTATACGAGTCTCTAGTGAATGATATAACAATACAATAAAATCTACTCTACAATCTTAATTATAATTTTAAATCTTTCAATTCAGTCCGTATATGCTGGTTTGAAGTTCTATTCAGGTCAGGCATCGATGTTATAATACGTGCGCCGCGACGCTCTATTTTCCAACGCACCTAATGGAGGTACTGATTGCTATCGCTCCGGCTGTTTCCGCTCCACTGTTCCGACCAGGGACGCCACGTGTTTCTTCAATGTACAGTCATGAGGAGCGGCTCAACCATGAGGTGGCATATTTATTATAAGGACAAAACTTTAAGTCGGAGCTCAATAAAATTCGTACATTTAAATATTTGATATGATTCGTGGCATCTACTAGAACCTTATGTAGTAATTCGGTATTTAACCACTTCATGCTCGCATTTGTACCCATACGAGCAGTCACTTGACGTTATGTTCGGTCTCATAGACGTGCAATCTCTACATTTAGAAAAGGATCAGTGTACCCACACTAGCGTGGTCTATATGTATCATATACGCAGGTGATCGGACGATCATAAATTATCAGTTTTGTGTTAATTATTGAGGTTTGCATACTTATTATTTGTGAATTTGATTTTTGTTCAAAGATTTTTAAGTTTTGCAGCATCATTGAATCACAACAAATTAGTTTAATCTAAATCATATTCATTAATGCCAAAAATCTTGACCCCTAATTTAATACTTAACTGTTAATCTAAATAATATATTTATATTTTATTTTGTTAACTTTGAAATTAGTTTTATACAATAAATAATTATAGAAAAAAACATGTTTTGTTATTATAGATAGATTATTAAAATGCAATGAAAAAATAGATTCGCTTTGGAAAATTAGTTGAAAAAAAAACTCAATCATGAAGTCGTTAACAGAATTAGTGACATAAAACAGATTGTGCCGGAAAATAAGAACGTTGATTCAAATAAATATCTGACATACAAATATACAGATAAGTAGAATTAAAATCAAATAATATCACAACATACTCGTACGTATGTATCTGTAATAATTTGTTACTCGATATTATTTGAATTGACAACGAAAATATTATTCAATTGAAATATATATGTTTTTTTACTTCTTTTCTCGTCGTCTATAGCAAATTTAATACTTACGATTGCAATGAAATATTGCAATCTTCAAAGCTGACTGACAATTTATTAACCCATTCCTAGTCCAATAGTGACATTTAAATTAGATTTCAACGCGTACGGTGCAGATTGAGGTCTGAATTAATTAAATATTTTAAATGGAAAAACAATACAAACATAAAAAATATATATGCATTAAGTATTACCACCAACAATTTTGGCTGTATTTGTGCTCACTACTGATGTTTTTTTTATGATTTATGCGTATACAATAACTAATCTCTAATCAGTTCTATATAAATAAATTGATAGAAGTCTGCAATATTCTTTCATTTAACCACATCCCTCGTTAAGTTAGTGGATAGCGCGTATGCCTAGCAAGCGGGGATTACGGGTTTAAGGCTCTTTCTGGTCACAAAAATCGTTCAAATGTTTATTTATTTGTATTGTAGTCAGGATACGAACTCAAAACGATTGGGCTAATAACTAACAAATATTACTGGTAAAAAATGTATGGACTCGTATGTATGTTAAGAAAATCTTCATGTTATGAAGATTCTATATGCTCCAACTCAGGCGAATATGGAATTTAAAAAAACCACATCCTCTTCAAACTAAAACATATGGATCTGAGAGTAATATAGTAAGAGATTTTTTACTTACTAGTAATAGTTATCGGTTACCAACTCAATGAATTTGGTCCAGGTCCTGGTTTTACCTTTGATCTATAAAAAATATGTGCAATTTTTTTGAGGATACAGGGTTGGAACTCGCTACCCTTGGCTCGTAAGTTAAAAGCGGTATCCATTCACATATGAGGGCGATCTGGAATATTTACAACATTAAAAAGACTAATATTAATAAATCACCCCGCTACATTTAGTTTTCGAGTTTAAGTGGCCATAATCCTTTGCGGCGGACCTGTTTTTCGGCATTACAATCGGGCAACTCAAATCGAGCGAAATACACCGAAATTAAACGCTGGTTTCGCGGAGAATGCTGCTAGAAATTTACCAACTTCCTCCAATAATGACTGCGCAGGTTCCTGCTAGCCTATGAGGTACACCTGCTAAAATTTCCAAGGTGTTTTTCCACAATTGACAAACCTTTCTATATACTCGTATGTATATAGAAGAGTTTGTCAATTGTATTGAGTGACTTGAAATTTCTTTATATCTGCAGTATTTCGACGATTAATAAATATTCATATAAAAATTGTATCATAATAATTTTGTTGTTTCTCAATCTTTGGTTCAAGCTGTTAAATTGAAATATTAACACAGGTTTTTGTATTTGCATCTTACTTACTTACAAAAATTAGCGCTACGATCCATTCAGGTTCATGGCTGACTGCACAAATCCTTACAATTATTTATACTCAACATGTTTGCATCTTTAGTAACGTTATAAGATCAATCATCACGGACGACCGAAGGATCGAGTGACCACTGGAGTTTCTTCAAAGACTTTCTTGAGAGTTCTATATTTATATCCACAAAATATTATATTAAATCAATATGATGACATCGGTCTTAGTTTTTTATATCAATTTTGTAGAAATAAACTTTAATACTGTTGTTGATTCAACAAAACTTTACGCGCAATAAATCTCGTTATAGCAAACTTCATGGAATAGTTTAAGGTATTCTTATTTTTCCATGTCACGCCCATTTGCTAGAGCATATGGACACTACATACCGCCTCCACGAATTCCTGTCACCGACCAGTTCTCTTGCATCCTCCCATGTCATGCTGGCGTTCTGCAACTCCACCGAATACACCTGTGTATGGTATTTAACGGCCTCCCGGGACGGCGGAATCCGGTTGGTTCCAAGAGGAGGCATGCCTGGTTGAGATTCGATTCAGGCCTTCTCAGTACATAACCAAGCCAGGTCTAACGCTTTATCTTCACGTTGGATGTGATGATAAGCTGCATGGCTAGTTCCCTTATCACTTCGTTTCGCAGATACCACCGTACTCCCGAAATTCGCCGCAAGCTTTCCCAAACCCAATTGCTGTTTTATCCAAATCAAACTGTAATACACCGGACAGAATACTAAAGACAAGGAAATACTTCAATATATTGGAATCGAATGATAGAAATTGTATAAAATTACAAAAAAAATCTGTCATAATAAAATAAATATAAAATTTATCAACGTATTTTAAACATACTTTGGCTGTCCAATTTCAAAACCTAAGAAGTGTTTCAACTACTACAAGAATTATCTACAAAAATATACAGAAATAATGGCGCTGAACGTAAAACACAATATCAAAACCGTTATGTGCATTTACCAATTTTATTACCCAATAAGTGAGTATTAG
>JAPMAE010001680.1:0-19126 GCA_036584705.1 Rhyacophila sp. 25_7 | reverse complement strand
ATCACGCGGCTATGACATGCAAGGTTATCACTGGGCCGTATTAAGTCATCTTTGTATTTTTATTTGTATTATTTGTTCTGTGGTACCTAACAACATGACCCTCCTACCTAAGTCACGTGACTATGTAGGGGTAAATTGCTTAAGGATTTCAGCGTCGGTACGAATCTTTGTCTTTTTCATTGGTCCAAATTGATCCAAACAATCTTGAAGAGTATCCTGTTTTCGAATACGTCTATGGCTGTTTTCTTCGTCATGCTCAAAGCCTCACTTCCACAGTTCGACCTTCTTTAGGCAAAAGTTCTTAACCTCAGTTTTTTGAAAAGTGCTTTTATTTGAGAATCACGATCTATCTAATTAAATACACGTTCTCTCAAAAGAAATTAAGCAAAAAATGTCGAATTAATATCGAAATTCAGCTTTAGATTTTGATAAAAGAAGAATCTACTAAGTTTGTATGGAAAGGAAAAAGCATTAAACGTCAATTTTAATCATTTTTCTTAAACAACTTTCTTAATTATCAGAACAGGAAAAAGAAACACCAATTTATTGATCATCATGCACTTGAAGTTTGTGTTAATGTGACTTTACTAAAATATCATTAAAAAACGTTTTTGTTCCCCTGTAAAATTTGTTTTACGAGGGTTAATCCCTTTTGCCTAAGCATGGTCGAGAACTATGGAAATGTTTCACGGTAATTTGGCGACAATTTTGTATTATAGTAATTATGCATTTTTAAATATGTATATTACGGCCCGGGAATTCTTTTATAGTAGGTATATTGCCTCTGTAAAAGAATTAATCTAATAAACAAACATATACGGTGATGTTTTTGTTATGTATTTTAAAAATAAATAATTATGTAGGAAAATAGATAATTATTGTAAAATATTAACACAATTTAAAATATCAAATATGCAGCAAACACCTTTTGTCGCGTAAAATACAAAGAGCATATTTTTATAACATTTTAATCGATAATTCTGTTATCGTAGGGAAAATAAACGCATCTATGGATGCGCTCTACGCTATCTCTATGAGGAAGCCTTGCATGTTTTTAAAGTAACATCTTCTCAGTCAGACGTCTGTCAATGATTTACGAGTGTTTTTAAAGTAACATCTTCTCAGTCAGACGTCTGTCAATGATTTACGAGTATCATATGACATTGTACTTAACCAATGATAATTCATATTTTTTGTTCACAATTGCCACTGACCAAATTACTTCAATCTTATACTTCAATATAAATAATATTCATTTCCTTAGTTATTTTTTGTTGTCACCCTCGTTACGTACGAGTAAGTAGATAGCGCGTTTGTATATCAAACGGACTCGCGGGTTAAATTTCGTAGGTACGACCAACTGGTGGCACGATATAAATCTTTGGATCATCTAAAAATTAACCTGTCCAGGAGTATGAACGCGCATATGCGTCCGCTGAAAATCCGCTTTAAAGATGTATGGATGTATATGTACGCCAAACACCAAGCAAAAAAATACTCGTATATATTATATATGCATCAAATAAACATTATACAACAATAGTATTGCATACATTTAATAAAATTTAAAATATGAAACTGGAACAATGAGAAAATTTTCACCTAATTGTGCAACCTTAAAACCCCCACTCCTGGATAGGTTAATAAATATTTGGATAACCAACTGTTTATTCATTTCTTGTCAGGATGTTAAACCAAAAAAGTTGAGATAATAACTACTATTACTCCTAAAAAACAACTGTTAAGAAAATCTTTTTATTTTATTTAAATTATTATAAATTAAAAAATATATTTTCTTTTATTTTCCTCGTAAGTAGACAAGGAAGACATCCAATTCATGACCCAAGGGTCGCGGATTCAAATCTCGTAAGCTGGGGAAAGTTATACAAGTTTTTTTATGTGAATTTGAAAACAGAGCATATTTTGTTTTCTCCAATATCCGCGAGACCTTCAACATGTGTATTTTTTCTCAAAGATGTTTTTTTTTCACGAGTAATTGTTGTTAATTATTATCTCAACTACATTAGATTCGTGTCCTGGCCAATACAAATAAACTAATATTTGAAAAAAAGATGTTTCCAATTATGGGATCGAAATCGGACGCCGAGAGCAACATAGTTAAAAAAGATTACAAATGAAAGTATTATTTCTAATGACAGCTCGTTTCCAAAACACATAATTTCGAGGGCTTAAAGTCAAACAACGTTATCTACAAAAATTCGTTTTTTTTATTTGTGATAATGTTATTTTGCGTTCTTTGCTACATAAATGTCACACAACAGTATGTCAATCTTTTCTAGTTTCTTCTTAAACCGTTTGTAAAGATAAACATTAATTACATAAAGTTGCCTTTGTTTAATATAAAAAGATTATACGATGTTAGTGTTCTTGTCACAAGAAAAATTAAATTATCAAACAGCAAGAAATTATAACATATGAACATTAGTTTTAAAATAAACATCTCCTTTGTTGAGTTCCAAGAAAATAAAAATAAAAAACGTTTTTTGGCTTCCTGTAAAGTTGCACTTTTGTAGATAGCGTTGTTTGACTTGAAGCCCTCGATTTATTCTCTGCTATTTATCCGCTACATTCGTCAATCCCCGCCTATTCGCTTTAAGATAGGGGATGCCGTAATATCTACGAGTAAACTAATAAAATTCACACGTATGTATTTTAATTTTATATTTGTTGATTAAATTGAAGTGAAATAGAACAATATTTAACGTTATCGTTATAAATCTGAAACATTACACGAACATTCGAATTTATTTATAAATTTCGTGCTATTTTACAAAGTTTTACTCAAAAAGTGTCCAAAACTATTTTATAAAATAAATAAAATGAGATGTGTTCAAGCGTGTTACTGCATAACTGTATACATATTTTATTTATAAGACGTAAGAAATATATTAAGATTTTCACTAAAGTACGTGTACTATAAAACTTTTAATTACATGCTTAATATTTTGCTTCAGCAAAAATTTGAACTTGTTTATTTTTTTACTAAGTATTTCAGTGATGTTTTGGTATGGTCAGCATTTTGTTCTATCACCAAAATTTAACGTCACCACAATAAATTAGTCGTGCGGCATTTTTAAAACCAAGTGAAAGTTCATTATGTCCAAGTCGCGCAAGTGATAGAAAACGTTTATATGCTAAGTATATTTTTCAGGCATAAACACGCAACCATAAACAATGAGACACAATCATCATTTATTTTAATATATGGACCATATCTCCGATATTAGTATTTATTTATACCGATGCAGATATCATCAACATTTATAATTGCATAATGAATGAATACATACAATTTTATGTTTAGATAAATACATTGAAAAACTATGCTACTATTAAATAGTTTATATGCTTTATAATGGGCTATTGTGTAATATAGCGACGTAATTTATTTTATTAAAAGTAATTTCTCTGACAGTATTGCCAAAACAATTTTCCAAAAGACTTAAGTGTACTTATGTACTCGAGTATGATATATATAAATCCAAAATTTCGCGTATTTACGACCACTTTGGCCCTGTTTCAAGTGAAGTTTTTATCCAAGAATACATAAAAAGTCAACAAAAAACATTAGACCATTATTCTTTTTCCTTTCCACCTTTTCCGTTGTACGTACTCAGATACAAAAAAGAAAGATTTTCTTGTCAGTTCCAAAAAAATCACGTTCCCTCGTATGCTATGTTGGCAGCAATTACAACTCTCGGCGTTGTTATACTTGTAATACGTACTTAGAGCAAAGTAACTTTATCGTGGAGAAATCCTACTGCGGGTTTGGATGTGTTAACAAGATCCAGAGCCGTGTAGCCCAGTTCTGTCAAAGGGACGTCCACACACACTGTGATGGCATTTTGTGAAGCACCTGTCGGAGACTGGAGTCTCCGATTTATTTGAAAAAGCTTTCATAGTTTTTTTCACTAAGTGGGCAAAAAAAACTTGAAAATCCCACTAAAGTACGTACCATGAATACCATTTCATATAACTCTGACTATCCTTCATAAAAAATCAACTCGAAGCGTAGACATAAAGCTTGCAAATTGATGGTGATCCGGCAATACGTCCTTATTATGTTTTCCATTTTTTATTGAGATTTGATGCAATTGACCTCTTCTAATTGTACAAAAAAATTCCACTGCTAAAGAAATAATATATTGTAATACTCGAAATCTCAAAAAATCAGTTTGTACTATTGTCAAAGATTTTTACTTTGTACGGCAATACATCCGAAATTATTGGTATTTAACGTTTGTTTCTATTAAGAATAAGTTACTCTTTCGTTATCAATAAACAAAAATAAAAAGTCTTAATGTTAATACTTCAGCTAAAATATAGTTTAAACTCTCCCCTAAAAAGTAAGATAGGACATATTGCCGGATCACCATATAAATGTTAAAATTATAACAGTCTATACAATGAACTCTTTTAATCATTTATAATCACAAATATATCATAATCATTAAAAACTTCCGCACTTCACAACGAAAAAAATAGTCACTGTATTATTAACCAAACACACAAAGTAATATGTGCCCAAAGTACGGGCATCA
Source organism: Rhyacophila sp. 25_7 (assembly GCA_036584705.1). Taxonomy (NCBI): domain Eukaryota; kingdom Metazoa; phylum Arthropoda; class Insecta; order Trichoptera; family Rhyacophilidae; genus Rhyacophila; species Rhyacophila sp. 25_7. The sequence goes on along the minus strand of JAPMAE010001680.1, from coordinate 14,564 downwards.
CACAATGTCGTAGCTTTTTTTATTTTTGCTTTTATATATGTTTACTTAGTCCTTTAGACGGTCGATGGTTAACCCTGGGATCGATTTATAATATATAACGTGTATATTTTGCTAACTATATCAAAATCACCTGTTTTTTTAAATATATGTTAGAGATAACATTCTAAAATCGAATTGCATAACATTAAATTTCAAGAAAAATATTCACTCCTGAGTAGAATGCACTAAAGAAAAACTTTCAGAATTATTCGTACAGATATATAAGAATTATCAGATTTGTTTCCATGTATAACTAGCCAAGATTGTAAAAATTATTTTATATCTCTCTATCGTTTAAGTTATACATAGTATACATTAACTGATTAAGTGCCAGAAGCGAGTTAACTCGCACAACTTAAAACGTAGTCTGCTAGACAAACTTGAATAATTTGGATGATTCTAAATGTGACAACACAGAGATATGACTATAATATGATCATTTAATACAAAGTCATGACGAAGGAACATTCAATATACTTTTAAAAAAAAATAAGTTTCTAGTTTTGATTAAAAATTCCAGCTTTCCGGGTTGTTATAAACTAACAATAGCAATAAAAATATGAAGAAAAGCACTTTGGGTGAATATGCATTATTTTTCAACAAAAAGTTCACATGAAAAAAATACTAGTATTTTGCCAGAATGAAAAAAAAAATATTTGTCCGTGTACAGCAATGATATACTCGTATGACTTAAGGCTAGAATTAGTGCGCATTTTTTGATTTGATTTTTACGATACTTTTAATAAACCTGATTTTGGTAGACAAGAGCAAAATTAATATGAACTTGTTTTAAAACTTTAATATAAAACTAATGTAAACACTTTTTACTGCTATCACCATTATGAAAATCAGCACATACATAAACAACACATGCACTCAGCTGGACGCCATTACAGCCATTAGTTTTCTGTACCAATCCTTAGTGTGCAACCATTATTTAATTCAATGTATGTTTACACAAGTTGATTTTTATTTCTTATGATGATAAATAATTCCCATTCCAAGTCTCAGATAATCATTGAATATTCTTGTTATTGTGCTTCCAGTATAACGTCAATTCATAAATTGAAACGCATCTTATTATGTGATATTTACATATCATTAACACTCCTTGATGGAGTATGAAAAGTTATCTGTAGTTAGCATTTTGCCGGTGTGAATGTCGCCTAAGGGTGTGCAGAGCGCCGATGTGCGCCTGCGCTCCCCCAGGCCAGCGTCGCGAAGCATGCCCCTCACAAGGGGTCGCGACGCTCATTGCCGCCGCTAACGTCGACGGCGACAGACCCGCGCTCAAACCGATCCCCTTCCCTTAACCTCTCCCGGAATCTGTCATTTTCGTTGTCCCAAACCGACCGGGAAACCTCCAAAATCGCCCCTTATCCCGTCCCCCCTCCGACCACGAGACAGCAGCCCCAGAAATCGCACCCGAAGGCAATTTCGCCCTACAATTTTACGAGCTTTCATTTATTTACGCAACACTCTTAAAGGGGCGCCTCGCACAAGCTTCTAAATAGATTTAACCTACTCCATCAGCACCGCGCGATAGTGTAGCAAAACAATTTTTACTAAATTATTCAATAATAAATTATAGTGTTCTCATTGAAACTTCGACGTTGTGACAAACGCTGTGCCGCTAGTGATAAAAAATAATGTAAATAAAATGTACACATGTACCTATAAAGTATTGCTCAAGGTAATTAATTGTCAATAAAAATGCATTTTCTTATTTTTACACTTTTTTAATGGTAAATTATCTTCTGCCATAAGGTGAATAGATTTAATCCATTAAGGATAGCTTACATTTAAAAGTAATACCGTAGACTAATTAAAATGTGGGCTTTTGGAGACTCAGAAATATACTCTATTGGTATGGTCCATCCATCCAACAGTGCTTCGTCAGGTAAGACAAACTTTTATATTGTTAAATTTACAGTATTTTTTTTACATCATTACATATTATAATCTGTATTATATGTGTGTGTAGCAAATGACAAGTTGATGACCACGTGCTTTTTTACGTTTGAAAAAATCCATTGTTTTGGCATGCGTCAAAATGTGACCAGGCTGACCTATTATATTCGGCCTGGCCTATATCGCGATACAATGACTGGGCTAATCCAACATAAAGCAGTACTGCAACACTTGGGGTCTTATTTTATGCAATCGCTTTGTGTACTGCTTTTATGCAATTCTGTCATCCGCATTATCACGTTGAAACGTACTTACTAAACATTTCGTATGTATTTATAATAAACTTAAATCAATCTAATATTCAGTATAATATTCTATAAAAATATTCTCATTGTTTACAATAAAATCGAGTTAGTTTTGAATAATTCAGTTTACGTCTTGTAAATTCAATCAAGTTTGCTAGTATGTGAGTGTTTTTATATACCGGGCTATGCAGAAAAATTATTATTGCACGTTTATTATGAATATTGTTATGTTTATTCTAAAAAAAATACATTATAAATCTGACGAAAATCGTCTAACATGAAACCATTAAGACATTTTTTTAACATGTGTGTACAAAATAGCTCTCAAATATTTTTGGTGTCATGGTAACTGAATTAAAAGTTTATAACGCATCAATTTAGACGCAGCGTATTAATAGTTAATACACAAAATAAATTTATAATATAAGCATACACAATACTGAGGAAAGTAAGTCATTTACTTCCACTATGATCAATTTTTTCGCCGTAAGTGATTTGTGTTAAAATAACATTAAAGTATAAAGTTACATAGTATTTTGCCAATGCCAAAGTATTATTTCATATTAAACGTCTTCGTGCTATACAAATTCCTATGTATTATTATGTATTCAGTACGGTTACTTGTTTATTTTGCAGAGAAAAAAAAAACAATTTATAATATTTTCAATAGACATTAACTATCACATTCACATTAATATAGCTTTGTATCCAGGAGATATTCTGCGCTAAACGTACGAAGTGTTTTAATCGTGCGATATGCAGACGAAACAAGCGTCTCGAAAAATACAATGTTTTCTATTACTAGTATAATTTGTCCACCATGTTGAAAATGGCCATGGGACGTTTTCCTGATTTGTAGAACATGGGTTGTAATTGAACTGAATACGCATTATTTGTACACATTTGAACGAACGAAACTTCCAAAAATATCTTGTAATAATATATCCTCGAACAATAGTTCTAGATATTGTCCATATTTACCCTAAAACCGCCAATTGAATTTAATGTTTACATATCATTTTTGTTTAATATTTCAATTCAATTATTTCTCATTTTATTTAAAGGCATTTTTAAAAATATATCTGTACGTACACTCTGAAATTACAGCGTTTACGTATAGATTGTAACGGTGCACTAAAATAAACAATCATACATCTATTTATGATTAACAATGTTTAAAAAGACTGTCTACTGACCCGCTAGTACTTGCAGCCGCAGTTATATACGGCCGCTCGCTTGACACTTTTTTTAAAATTCCATATACGCTCTGATATGGAGCATATGGGATCTTCATAGTATAAAAACTTTCTTAACATTATTTGTTACGAGTAATTGTTAATTATTAGCTCAATCGTTTCAGGTTCATGTCTTGGCTACAATAAAAATGAATAACCATTTGTAAAATTTGTGACCAGCACGGGGCTCGAACCCGTGACCCTCGGCTCATGATTCGGATGCCACTATCCACTCACCTACGAGGGTGACTATACTATATTAATGTAATTCACTTTGATTAGAATAATATTATTTGTTTTATGTGTTGTTCGGTTCCATTCGATGAATATTAACATCACAATTTTGTTACGGCGATATTAGTAACGAATCCGCGAAAAATAACTACTCGGTGTCAATGTCGGGTAGTAGTCACGCTTAACTGTTCTGCGCGAAATATACGTAGTAAATTTGTATAAATTCTATATGTTATCTAGTTGACTTTTAAAACAACGCGAGTCATGCGGGTGACGAAAAAAATGAAACCGCGTGTTGTGATTATAATGCGGTTTGTTATTTTGATGGACGCGCGGCTGTCGATATACATATTCCAATGTTACCCGCAATGTCCGCTGGCGAATTTTATGTAAATTGTGCATCACTGACAAGCGTTTCACACCCATCATTCCAAATTATATTTTATCACATTCTTTGTTGCCCCTCTATTTGCGTTTTGTTTTGACCCCCGACTGACCTTAGCGATGTTATACCGTTTTACCGTTCCATTGTTATCATCACGAGTTGGATCACTATTTCATCTGGAGAGTGATTCCAATAAGGGGGTCAGAGCAATCTCTTGAAACGTATTTAATTGGATAGTTTCGTACTAGGTTATTCGTTCTTGAATCTCGAATAATTTCATTGAATTTTGAATATATTGTACAGTATTTGTGAATAGCCGTTGTTTAGATAATAATGTATTTGTATTCTGAACATTTAACAATGCTCAGCTCTTAAATTTGTCTTGTTTTAAATGGATATTTTAATTGCATCGTGAAAATCTAAAATTCTCATCGAAAATCTTAAATTAAAATTTTAATACAGAGAATCTTTCATGTTTGACTTTGTATTATGCACAACCTTTGACTGTGTACTATTGTCACATTAATATTTGTTAATATATAAAGAGCTTATTCAATATTTATAACATATTACAAAACACTTTTCATAATACATTAGTTTCGTCAGTATGTATATAATGGAGTTCCGACGTGTTACTCTGAGTTCTAGTAATTATATCAGTGTTTACGCTCATATTGCTAAACCTTACATAGGATATCGCAAAACTGTTTGTATATGTACTTGGATATTGTATTTTCATCACCAAGCGTATACTTAGAGTTGGGAATCGATGCTTTACGTCAATCAGTCTCAATACCTTTACGCCTGGCTCAAGTCTGTGTTGTATAGTCATATAATGTAGAGTTCTAATTTAGTTGGCATATTAACTCAAAACTCATGCTGGGCTAATTAATATATTTTTTCTATGAATCTTTCGTAAATACTATAGGCCTGGGCAGATGGCGGCCCGCGAAGCATTTTATAAAGTATTTTAATTTGAATATAATATATATATATGAGGCGTGTATTTCCAAAGTGAAATTATTTGTGGCAAATGTCAAAAAACTGTTTATGGTATCGATATTACATATTTTTTTTGTTATATTAATTTGTAGTGTAAAATATAATTTGCAATCGAGATAACAAAAAAAATTGTAATATGGACACCGTAAACAGTTTTTTGACATTTGCCACAAATTTGTTGAAGTGGAATAAGTTAATTTTGGAAATACACGCCTCATATATAATAATAATAATAATAACAAATAAGTTGGTTTTGTGACATACCCTGTCAAATAATCGTTTTTGTTTTTAAATTGCACAATAAATATACGTTTTGGTTTTAAAGTATTGCATTAAGAAAATTTAATGTGGCCTGCGGTCAAATTTTCATCCGCAATGTGGCCCTCCAGCACGAAAGATTTGCTCACTCCTGCTTTATAATATAAACGCAAATACACAATAAAGTTGTAAGTTTTTCCTCATTGTTAGTAATAAAAGGTGATAGTTAAACCAGAGTGAATGCAATGTTCATAAAATGAATGTCTTCATTTCGCGAAGATTGCATCCGCTCGGGTATTATAAATTATTGTTATGTATGTGGGTTAGTCGTGTGGCCCGCGGCCTTTGAAGGCGAGGGCCTGGGAATCGAACCGGCCATTGTGTGCCCTCCTTCATCTAGGCTTTGTCGTGTCTGTTCATCGCGCAAACAAAACACTCGAACACCATAAACTATTGCCATTATCATTTGGGTCCGAGTGAACTCGGCATAATTAGACGCCGACACTTCGATCCGACAGCTGTGTCGCTTTTCGCACGCCCTTATTTGGCCATTTTCACGATTTACATCAAGTAAATTGAGATTAACACGAGCTTCGGTTTATTGCTGTGAAAGCAACTTCCCAACGACAAGGCGTACATCATGCGCAAGACAATTCGAATTCTCTCTAAAGGTAAGTCGAGTCGGGTCTTTTGTTAGTTAATGAGATTTTTTCCAATGTTCGTTTTTGTTTGATACACATTCCTGTGAATGGTTTTAAATCATCTTTCATGATTTTGCACTTGAAGTAAAAGTAACTGTTGCCCAGTAAATTTATTATTTGTGGTAACAAACTTCATTTGCATTGCTATCATTTTTTCTGTAGTTCAACGATCTTGTCATCGTTTTATAGATTATTACCGGACCCTTCTATGTTACAAAATTTTGGATTATCTCGGTCTAGCCAATCTAACCAAATACTCTATTTTTCTAGTCGTTTCTATTTTTATACGCGATACTGTATACAAGTGAAGATATTTTGTTTTGGAATATAGTGTTTGAAATTATCCAATGACATTTAGTACTTATTAAGATATTTGATTGGTTCAAATTTTTATATACTACATTTACCTTTTTAGCATTATGCAAAAACAGCAAACAATTTTCACGTATTTATACACAAAAAAGCCCTTTAGCCGGAGCATATGGACAACGCATGTTGCCTCCAAGAGTTCCTGTTGCTGGTCAGTTTTCTTGCATTCTCAGTACATCACCAAGCTACTACCAACGCCTCATATTCACTTAGGATGTGACGACAGGTTCATTTTACCTAATATCACCGCACTCTCGGAATTCGCCGCAAGCATCTGTTCTCGAAGCTCAGTAAACGGTTATTTTTGAAACTTCGTAAGGTGTCATGATTCGATACATACAAAATTTTGTTTCATTTCCTAAAAATGAAGTAAATAACGTACAATGTGTTAAAATGCAACGGTTGTTTCAATTGCCATTTACACATAATTCATACGTAAAAACATCGAAGTGGATTATCTTAGAATTGATTTTTGGCAAATACGCCGTTATTGCCTACATGTCTTCGATTCTGACCAAGCCTTTAAATTTATTGTATTATTCTTTTCTTAAAATCCGCACTTATTAATGTGATTCCAACTGCCTTACAAAACAGCTGATATTAACCTTCAAACGTTGACGGAACCTGCGCCATAAATATTATTTCATCGCTGGCATGTACTTAAAAAAGAATTAAAAACCTTCCGAGCTGACATAATCATAGTAATTGGTAGATTAACATAATAATATATTTATCAACGCAGCCGAATCTGGGCAGAAGTTATTTTCATTACATTTTAATGATTTGTGTACGGCGTAGGATCACAATTTATATCGAATTATTTAATTTTAACATTCTCGACTCCGTCGCGTACTTGTAATGTAATCAATTGAGCATTTAAACGTATTTTATTACCTGCCACGAATTCAAATTATATGTCACTGATGGACGGCGCCTGATTCTCAAGTATATCGGTAATGTTTTGTTTACATTGTATGTATTTCTTATCCAGGAAAATGAAAACTAAATATGTTTGCTATAATATTAATTTATTAGATTATTAGTACACTTGACTATGACGTTTTTACATCTGGTTTTGAATGTCAATCATTTATTTATTCAATTTTATCATTCCGATTTTTTCCACAAAAAACATTTTAACCATATTTTTGATAGCTCATCTATATCGACCATGTTTAGGCAAAACGATTAACCTGACGGAACAAATTTTACAGGAGGCTCAAATAACGTGTTTTAACGATTTACAGTCAAAGTCACATTAAAATAAACTTGAAATGCATGATGACCAATTTATTGATGTTTTATTTTCTTGATCTGATAATAAAAAACCTTATTAAAAAAAAAAACATTAAATTGAGGATAGATCCTTTTCTTTTCTTTCCGCACAAACTTAATTTGTCGTTGTTTTTTTCAAAATCTAATGCTGAATTTCGATAAAAATTCGGAATTTTCAGCTTAATTCTTTTTGACAAAACATGTATTTAGGTGTGTACATTGTGATTCTCAAATAAAAGCACTTTTTAAAATACAGGCTCGATATGTACGTGTATTTATATAGCTTTCATCTGTCACTCGCATATACTCTATGGAATACATAATTAATTAATTTCTACAATAAATTTGTTTTCTGTTACCAAACACATTGTTATAAACATCAATGGTCATCGGTAAAGGGCAGCCTTTACACAGTACTTCATATTGTTTTCGATACCAATTGATGGATTGTGTCATTGAAGTTACTAACGTATTGAAAAGTTTAATGAAAGGTGTAGTACGTCAAAAGGAAGAGTAGAAATCTTATTCTTTTAATTATTTATTATTTTGTTAATTTGATTATATTATATTCCAATCGAACATATATTTTCATCAAATTAAAATGTGTTGTTAACGGTCGGTTATTAGTTCGATCATTGTTTGTGTTTTTTTTAGTTTGAAAACTTATGTATGAATTAGGTTTTGACAATTACGCAATCACTCTTTTGACGTAATCTAATAAAAAATTGACCACCAGCCACGTAGTTAAAACATTAAACAAATTGTTATCAATTTTATAAAGGGCTTTAAAAAATAATGTAAATACTAAAGGTTAAAACCCATCATAGCGATATACAAAGTAACGAAAATTAAGTAAATGTTTCAGTATTATTTATGTAAGTAGTGCATATGATATTGTTTATCTATTGCAGTTGTCATTTAACCTAGGATGATAAATTTTGTAGAATGTTTCCTTTTAATTCGAGATGACAAAATATTCGTATTGTGTGTTTACGGTCCCGCAAGTTTCATTGTAACGGGATAACTAGTATCTGCTTTAGACTTTATAAAGCTTCTTCGAAATAATGTACGTGCGCTGTGAACATTATTTTCGAATTCACACGTTTTTCTAAGCAGACATTTCTTTCTTAATGTCGAAATTTATTACCTAATTGCGACCCTACACAATTTATATATGGTCATAGTCGATGACTCAATACAATGTTTCGTCGAATCTCTGTGCATGTCATTAAAATTATTATTTTGTTGATCTTATGAGCGTCGAGGATACGCAGTCCGCGTTTGTTTACTGTGGGGCAGGATAGACATGCACGAGACTATCTTGTCGAATTAGTCAGTGGGTAAACCGAATGATTCCTCGGCAGGATGTGGTCATTGTATATGAAAGGACACTAACTGACACGCTGTTTATATTATATAATATTCTTCATTATATCCAGGCAAATCGGAAATCTGATTGTAGACGTATACTAATTCATGCGCCTTACATTTACTGCGCTGTGTTTAGATTTTTACAATACTTTTTTCGCGCTGTTTAACTTTATATTCTGCTTGTACCTCACTAACATGTAATTTGCGTACTATGTGTTCGTACATTAATTTAATAAATATATATCACTGGAAATATATATAGACAAACAAATATTTTATATCTGTCATTATGAGTAAATTTATTTTTTCGAGTTTCAAACCATGAATTATTTTTACAATTAATCTAATATTTAGAGGTTCTAATGATTTTTATTTGTTGTTATATTGTTTAATACGAATGTCACTTAAAAGTGTCAGTGCAAATACCTAGTATTTTTAAATATATATCCCATTTCTGAAAATATTAATACATAAGAAAATATTTGACGAATCCTCCATAAGATGTAGTTAACGATTTCTGTACCTGGTAGGTAAACTGCACCATGTTAATTTTTGCAAAATTGAGATATCTTGCGACACTCTTTCCGGTGATATACACAATTATGTTGTAATACTAGTAGAAAAGAATATAACGAAAGAAATGTTAACACTTTGTTAAAGGAAGCAACATTAAAAAGGTTTTGAACTGCCATAGTGAAAAAGTGCCATGTTTGACATAGTGAATTTTTCATCCCAGCTACAGATTTATTATACTCAAAAAATGATCGATTGAGGTGCTCTGGTATATTTTTTTGTTTACTGTTCTATCTTTTGTGTTACATTATAATGTATAAGCATGCTAAATAAAACAGTAGCGAACACTGAAATGTAGAAACAATGAGGATGGAAAATACTTAATTAATCGATCGCTATAGCCATTCCGCGTGCCACTAGCTATGGAAGCGAACTGTGGCAAGCTGAACTGAATCTTTCCCAATAAAATATTATATATGGCATTTTTAATTTTTCGATGGTCGTCGACTTTTAATAAAGATAAATGCAATAAGAAAAAGGAAATTAATATATATATATATAGTGGTTTAGAGAAAGGGTCTTAAATACACGTAAAAATAATGCACATAATACAACATTGTTGACTAAATAATTATTTGGAGTACAAACAATATATAATTTAACGCCACTCTTAGAATCAGCTGTATAAGTAAAAATCCGAAAATATCGAGTCCTTGACTTGCATACATATTAAATAGAATTACTTTGCAACACATCCGCTTTCAAATATAATAAATGTAATTATAGTAAACGAAAACGGATGTCGACCCATAATTGTGATTCCGTTTTCGAGTTTCCATGCGTCGTGCCGTTACGCGGCGCTTGTGTAACTCCGTAACCGTTTAAGACAGTTTATTTCGCCGATTGAATAATAAATATTAATCGATTCACGGCAATGTAATGTCACGGTCGTGTGTCTATTAGGCGAGAAAAGTTGTGAGCACTTTGTATGGAAGTGAGTACATCATTTGCTGCTCTGCGTGTATTATGCACTCGAGTGAAACGTAGATTTATTGTTTGAATTGTTGCTCTTGTTTATTGTCTCTCGGTTAATATATTATAATAGACAATTCAAAAGAACGTAATCATTATACGTGCGAATGAGACAGTAATCGATCTTCAGTTTGTATTTACTTCTGACAAACTTCTGTGTCACGATTTATACAGCATTGTAATATTTTATTATTATTTTTTACAGAACTCTTTCTTATAAAGTGCAGTGCAGAGCGTTATATCATAATATACAAAACACAATACATATATGTCTTGCAGCGGATGTTTTTACACGGTCGCTTAGCATTTTAATTATCATTTGCCCGACGACAACCTCAGATATTCTAACGTTTCAAGCGACTTCCACAATTCAAAATGTGTACGGCTTTTATATCCGGTGATGTTTCGATTAAATAATTTTCTATTAAGGATGTGTAGTATTTGGTTCACTGTTATATAACGGATAGTTTTAGTTTTGAATTCGGTCGGAGTGTTATAACGCCAATTTTGCGGGGATACGCTAACGGTAGATCCATTATCTTTCATCATGGAATACTTAAAATTAAATGATTTTGAAAGTATGTTGAATTACTTAATAAATCAGAGCTTTTGGCCAACCGTATAGGGGCTCCTTCGCCGTTCATCCGATTGCGATTAAACTTTGGCAAGTTGCTCTTTATGTGCCGACGATGGTTTCTAAAACAGTACAGTTAATATTCGATAGGTGCATTTTAATAAATAAATTTTAAAAAATTATGTATGTGTTCGCATTCTAGACAAAATAGAGATGTGATATTTTTAAGAGTATCCATATCTTATGAATATATTTATATCAGATATCGATATTATTTTAATTACGATTATTAAGTTTAAAAAAAATACAAACATACATATTAATGCTTTTTTATTTCGCACGATCAATTATATGTTGCATGCTCATAAGTGGGATAGGCCACAAAGTTATTCATTTTTACACAATACGGAAAAACTAAAAATATCGTGTATCTTAAAAGTACTTGAATAAATACTGTTTACAGAATTAAAGAACAAAAAAGTTCTTTCTTTGAGTGGCGTATCAACGTATGCCGGATTTTAGCTAGTGTTTATATAATTATCCGTCAACAAAAATTACTTGTCGGTACGTGAATGACTTCAAAAGTATTTTTTTTATGTCAAATATCAAAATTCCCTAACTCGTTTCCTACATTTTTCGTTGATTAAATCACGTCTTTCTCGAAAACTAAGTAAGTAGTCATAATAATGCAGTAAAACTTTGTCGTAAAATACTATGTTGCCCAATCCACTTTCTTCGTCAGTTATTAAGGGCGGGTCTTTTGATAAACGTAAGAGGTTTTTTTTTATATCTCTCCGTTTTATTCATTTCACGCGGTCTAAGAAAATATTCTGAATGTTTTAATTTTATAATAGCTTGTCGTAAAAAAACGTTGATACTAAAATCATATAATAAAAATTAGTGGGAAATTGGAAACTGGGCAACATTGAATATGGAACAGTCGATAAATAGTAGAATTATCTATTTTCAATTTACATTGAATATCGACTCTTGGTTTTGAGAAGTGAAGATTTTATGAGAAAAGATAGTCTATTATATTACAAAATAATGTCATTTTATTTTCAGTTAAAATGTGTATCCTAACGATAGTCTATTTCGTTTGCTAAAAATCATTGGTCCAATGCTGCTTATTTCCACAAAATATATATTTTTTAAATAACACCGGTTTCTTCACACATTTTTTATTTTCATTTTGAAAACTGGTTAATGTCATAAACACTGCAGTTGACTCTTGAAACGTATAAGGACCACGTGACACTGCGTTGGTTTGACTTCAGTCTCTCGTCAGTTTATAAAATAGATAAGATTTGTAATTATTCAGTATGTCATTCAACGTGACTTGACTGAGCTGAATTCTTTGCAGGCGCATATGTGATTTAACATGTAACTCGAGAATGTTGGCATAGACCAGCTGATTGTGAAATGTCCAATACCACATTCGTTTCAAAGAATCACTGCATATCCATTAATTGTCTTGTGTCATTTGAGATATTTGTGTATCGTTAGATAACCGGGATGACATCATACGGTTCATGATCCGCGCCCTAAGAAAATAATGTATGCATTTTGTAACTGCGTTAAAATTTGCAAAAATAAATGTTACTTGACTGCATATTGGCTTGCATCCGCAGTAACTATATTGATACTGTGTAATATGACTGTAAGTGAAACAACTACGTTTCTCTCCATATATATCGATAAAATATACCCCACGATTAATATCATCAACATACAAAATAATGAACTTTTACTGATTTCTTGGCAAATTTGTTGTCATTATTGTCTAAGTACCAGTCTTTGTAGGATTGTAGCAGTGTATCTTACAGCGATGACATATACTTTTTTTAAATGTCAGAAGTGCATATAAATAATACACTTGGATTGTGGAAAGCCATTATTTGTTTGAATTGAATTAACATGTCCAGAGTATGGACGCGCGTACGCGTCTGCTCAAAATTCGCTTTGAAGAAGTGTAGACGTATATGTACGTCAAGCGCCAAACAATAAAATACTCATATGAGAAGGCCGGGGCAAAAGCAAAAAAATCAAAGAAGCTAAACATTTTACAGCTTGTAAGCTAATGTTTTAAAGTCGTTTGTATAATAAGTTATACTCGTATATATCTTCATCCCAAAGCAACAGTGGGATATCTTGAAACCCCTTGCTCTGAGATATTATGACTTAAAGGTTTGCATGTGTTCTAGCACAATCAAGTTAGACCACGTGGTCTAATGTAGACGATGAATGCTATGTTATTAAATATCTTCTTTATTTAACTTTCATATAAAATTGTTTCGTTAAATTAATGTTGATAAAAAATACATGTAAATCTGGAAATATCCCACTATTGCACGGAGTTTTATTTTATCTTCTTTAGTTATCTCACTGTAACGTGTGTATGTTTTAATTGGAAAATCAAATGATTTTAGTTTTTTTCTGTAATAATGGCGTGTATTTGTGTTTGATGTTGTGTATCAAAGGTACCCAACCTTTTTGAGGCTGGAAACTTCTTTTAATTTTCATGGCGATCGACTTTTAACAAGAATCGTAAAAAAAATATTGCTAATCTTTTAGTTCTTCAAAGATGAATATATTTCAGATATTTCAATATACGCGTAGTTTTCGCTGGTCTTCGAATTTATGGGAGTATCGTGATGGTATAGAAATAATGGAAGGCGACGTAATTATACAAATTTATTTGAAGTACTAACATATTTTTTAATTATAAAATACATATCGAACAAGAATTTAAGAGAAATCCTAAATTTAACCACAGTTGAGTGAGTTCTTAGAAACAATTACCTACAAAGAACTTACGTCGTTGAAATTTTCTTCTTCTACATCATAGTTTGTATTAAAAGTTTTGAGATTATCAAAAAAAATATGATGCTTTTGAGGTACAACACCACTTTGACATAAAATCTTGCTTTTTATTTGCCGGAATGAAGAGTGGTTCTTTGTAAGCTGGTTCTAGTATTTTATACGAGGGTAAGGTGAAGTATGTTAAGACTCATAAATTCGTATATACTAATACGGATAATAATAAATGTAAATGGAATACTGTAAAAATGTTGCAATCATTAAAGGCGAACCATCATCTATCAATTACAAAATTAGTTAGACTGAGAAAGAATTTACTCGGTGTATTAATGCAAGAGAGCGGATGAACTAATAGTATTATTTATGCAGTCGAATGCTCTTCCACTGAGCTATATCCCCTGCGGCTCAGCTAAGGGCAGGTTTTAAATTAAAATGTCGGCCAAAAATATATAGCTTCCGTGTAAGTATCAGGTAGGCGACTGCGAATAATCGCGGTTGCACATACTGACGGTAAAATAAAAATATATATATTGACTTCCC
>JAPMAE010001679.1:0-15753 GCA_036584705.1 Rhyacophila sp. 25_7 | reverse complement strand
CTCACACTTATTGGTAATATTAACAAATTATTATATGAGGTCCAAAATTTCTTGATAAAGACCTTAACCCACTCTGATCAAATCCCTAAACTTTTAAATACTTAACCCAGCGACTCTTAAAGTTTTATTTTCAATATTTCAAAGTTTGGTGAAAGCTATTTTTTTTCTCGACGAAGAAAGTAATAATTGCAAATATAGAGTTATTGGCATTAAAAACGTGTCTTTATACTAGCATACTAGATTTCAATGCGGTAATAGCAAATGTTAAATTCCACACTTCACACATTCTTATGTTGATAAAAAGAAATTAAAATTACCAAACAGCATCATTTTCAAGTAATATGAAGACGTGATAATTGGTAGCGGTCGTGGCCGAGTGCATTTTCGTGATGATGAATATAAATAAACGATTATCGTAGATATCTTTTTAGTAAAAACTACTTACGCAACCTTTGAACGCATTTACTCATTTGTATGAAACCTCATTAAAAATTGTAAATAAAGACATTTCGATCATTAAAATTCAAACATCTTTATCATACATAGATTTTCAAAATATGAAATTAACAATTTTGTAAATTTATGTGCGTAATAATGCAGTGTAATAACTCTATATTTTTGACTTGTCATAAACTTTTATCATATTTTATGTTTGTGTTGAATAATTATTAAAACATACTTCTAATCCGATTTTTCAACACAAACAATAACATTTTTTTATTTGAAATGATGCCAATACTAATGAATGTTAAATCTTTTAGTTCAAATTGAAGAAAACTAATATCTTTCCACACATTAAGTACAATATATCGATTTAATTTGATTGTAATGGCTTAAAACTAAATCGATATTATATATATGATTTCTATGTTTGAGAATATTTGATAATCAAATAATTTAAACGAAAATTTGATTGAATATTAATTAGTGGTTATATGAATATCTAAGAGTCGAATTGAAAGTTATTTTGTTAGTATAATAGTATATAGTCTGCAATCACTCAAATCACTGATAGATCAAATAATACATAAAGATTTGTAATATTTTAAAATGTATTAATACTTAGTGAAGATGCGTCACAAAATGTCACGCCACAAATTAAAAATCGCTTCAAACCGGGCCTGCACAACCTGCAGAACACAAAGCCATAATAATATGTTTTTTTAAGGTTTATTATAAAATTAATAGATTATATGCAATTTTCACAAAAATCTGGGCAAAAAGTTCAACAATTTTATCAACGTCGAACTGAGTATATTTTAGATATTTGGAATCGTTTATATATGAGTACCCTAGAACTGAACTAAATTAAGTCATTTATCCCAAAGTTCTCAGTAAAGCCATTTGTATTAAAAGATTTAAGTATTCTTTGATTCCAAAATCAAGATTCACTTAATATTCTTTAAATCGTAATATCTCAAAAAATATCTGTTATATTAATACTGTTTATAATGGTATCGTAGAGGCGAATTCATGACGTTTTATAAAAAAATGAAAATTTTGGAGATATTACTGTTCGGCTCTAGGGTATTGATATAATATGTAAACAGAAATTCTCCATTATGAACATTAATAAAAAATAACAACCCTCCAATGGGTTATTTGAAGTTTCATGTATATTTCAAGTATTTTTCTTTTTGTTTTATTTTTACAAAATAGTAATGCAATAAATAAAATATTATATTTTTTCACACTACTTTCTTGCTTCCTACAGCACATTTCCTTAAGTAATGTGAGCCTTATTAATTTTAATTCTCTAGGCCTGCTTTGAATCATTTGAGAAACACTGAATATAAATTGACAGCATACAGTATGATTCACGTTTCATAAAATTACGTGCAAAGAAGTATGCAAAATAGAGGTCACACATTCGTAACAAGTACTGATATTTTTTTAAATTTTAGTTTGTTGCAGAAGTTAAACTATCGTACCATACACATGATACGACGAACACGTATGTGAGATGACATGACAATAATAATTATGTCGTCAGTGTTCACCCTTGAATGTCGAGCGTCCGTGTAGCGAATTATAATTTTCTATCAGCCGGATATGCGTAGAGAATTTCGAATTAGGTTAGGGTATACTTTAGCCGTTTGCTTTGTTGCCACGGATTCACTGTTAAAGATACCATTTCACAGAACAAAACTAATGCTAAATACTATTGCAAATCGTCATGTCTAGTCTTAACAATTACTCAACGAGCAACATTTTGTATACATGTAACCCTGACAATGACGCAGTAGTTTTAATTAACTTTTTGATCATTTGATACTCGATACAATGAATCGTTTTATTGCCTTGGTCATTACATTACTATTGTCATGATTTTACAAGCATTTATGCAAGACGGCTAGTCACTTCTACGCTTGTACAATGTATCGGTCAAGGGCGATAAAAGTTAGAGAAAAAATCCATAAACCCCCGCCGACTTGTCAGCATTATATGTTTTTCGAACCTGAATAACATGTAACAATTAATCATATGTTTATATATCTCCGTCAGATATACACGAGTATTAAGGATTTTTATATAATTACCAAAATCACATATAAATCTAAAACTACTTATTTTTTCAAGAAAGAACTCTTTCTATAATATGAACGTATATGTTTAGTTATTGTGTATAATTTTTTGTTTAATTTATTTTTTATTGCCAATACTTTTCATTTGAGGCCTGTTTCATATTATTGTTTGCGGTATTTTCACATTGATGAAAGTATTTTTCTTCTTCTTTTAACCAAAAAATATAACCAAAACGAAGCATATAGAACTTTATAGTGTGACGATTGTTTTGACAGATTTCTTTACGTGCAATAATTGTTAGCTTTTAGCTCCATCAATTTGGTCCACGTCCTGGTTTCAAATATACACAAAAAAAATGTCTGCAATTTTTGCCAGCTACAAAATTCAAGCCCTAGACCCTCAAGTCGCGAGTCGGATGCGCTATTCACTCGTCTATGAGAGTGACGATAATTATTAGTACAAGAAAGTTTTACATAATATTCATAAGTTATATTTTAATATGTCATGTAGTATTTCAATTTTAGATGGCAAGAGTTTCTAAATTGATAATATAATATTGTTGTTTTCGTTAAAATTCTCTTTTAAACACTAAACATAAGCTGTCTTAAAAATATATAATAATCAAATAAGCCAAATGCACGTAACTACATATAACATTGATACATTTAATATGCACATATATAAAAAGTCACAATAGAAAGATTTTACGGTGCTTCTTCATTCATCGAAGGTTTAATTTTTTTTTAATTACAGTCTCATCAAGTCTAATATTTCAAGATATTTTCAAGCCTCCTTCATACGAGATTGTAATTAGGTACACAATGATTTGACCTCAGAATATTATTTTTAATGCTACAGATTACTAAAATGAAATTAATTCTTAAGTAATAAAAAAATAACACTTGGCAAAATGCGCATTAAGGATAAACATTTAAAATACCCTAAAATATTGTAATTATTAATATGAAATTGAATATTAAAAATAATAATAAAATAATTTTCTCGGATAGTTGTTAGAAATACTAGAAATCTATCTCAGAACTAGCAACATGCAAATAGATAAGATCAAATACAATAGAAAAAATCTCACATTATAAGTCTTTAAAAGTTCAAAATATAAAAAAGACATGTTTTAAGTTGTGGCTCTGTTAATTAAACGTGTTATTTTTATTCTAATACGCTCAAAAACGGATCACACGAAGCTTTTCTAATGAGAAAATTTAGTTTCTTTTTACGAGTAGTTGTTATTAATTAATACCCCAATAAATTGGGCTTAAGTACTAACTGCAATAACAACAAAATATAGAATTTTAAAAACTTTGGTCACTTAACCGTCATGAATAACAAATAGTCATTTAAATTTTGTTTTGTTTTTCAATATCAAGCTCTTCATATATCTATTGGCTAAAAAAGATATTATATTAGAAAAATAATTATGGTAACTAGTCAATGAATGTTGGATCTCATTATAACAAATTCCGAGGTAATGAATGTTTCATTTTAACGATTTTTCTTGCAGAATCAGACGAAAAAAACAAAACTAAAAGCTCGTTTTAACAAAGTAAATATTTCAGTATGTCGTAAGTAGTAAGTATATTTACCACTCGTTGATATTGTTTACGTTTTTAAATGCTTGTACAATATGGGAATGTATTTTTTTATAATTTTGTACAATTTCTCATGTGTTCAACATAACGAAGAAATATTTACTGTCCCACGAACTTCACTGTGACGGGGTTTACTCTGTATTGGGAGGACAATTTATTATTTATGTTATATAATAAATACTTTTACGTCACATTTAGTTTAATATATAAGGCGATCAAATATGCGAGTACATATAAGACTCATACTCACGATAATTTGATAGTCGATACTGGATAATTGTTAAGATGAATGGTTTTCATTATAAAATCTTAAGTTTAAATATCAACTGCGCATAATGAATGAGTTATGAAATTTCACTCGACGTTAAAATGAGAAATAATGTTTGTTTGTTTTTCTATGTCGTAAACTTTGTGCGCAGAAATAAAACGACGTGTCAAGTCTTTGACGGTTCTACCATTACTTTTTTATATTAATTAAAGATCCATTCAAATTAGTACTTGTATTTTAAAAACCGTGACAATACCTCTAATAGCATCAATGATATTTATTTACATAGTTTTTTTTTGCGTTAAAGTATGCATTTTAATAATTAAGCAAACAATTTTTAAATACCAGGTCCTTTACTCTTTAACGTTCATATACTCGTACTATAGCTTCACATTTAAGTGTCGAGCGGTGGTCATCAGTCTTAATAAACGTGAAAGTTACCTTTTAAATCTTAAATAAACTATTTGACAAACTACATAGATTAAACACAGTTATAACAAAATTCTAAAGTAACAAAAATTTCAGTACTTATAAAGATTTATTTTTGTAGAACCAGATGAAGAGAGTGTCATGCAAATGGAATATTTTAACAAAATAACATTAATGTAAGATAAATATAAAATAATCAATAATCAGAACATGCTGATACAATTTGTTTTTTATTACATACAACGAAATTTCAGTATAACGAAGTATTTTTTACCTTTATGTTTTGATTAGTTTCTACAATATTTAACTATATATTTTAACTAGCTAACGGCAACTTACAAATGATCAATAAAAGCCACGAATATAGAGTTTTCTTTTATCCATAGTCGCTTCAAAATGAAGCATATGAATTTTCGCAAAATGAAGATTGCTTTGATAGGTTTTTAAAAATACATAATTGTCAGTTATTTGCTGAATATCCTGGTTTGAAATGTACATAAAAAACCTGGGCAATTTACCAAGTATAAATAATTGCAAGTAAAAACAATACATACATATTATATAATATAGATGTATATGTATATGTTTAAAGATCAAACCATAGACATTCGATGTATGTTTTAATGAATGTGCGAAGGATTGCACATTCTATTTAAATTTACTAAAGCGACGTGAATATACTCGACTTGTATACAATTGACACTTGACAAATAATTCATTACATCATACACGTTTATTTTAATGCACTGATGTATGCAAATTTCTTGAATTTAATACATTATTTATTTGTAACTGTCTGGTTAGGGCGTCGGTGTTGTCAATATATATATATGCAATGAAGTATATGTAGGTAACATTCAATAATTAACAAAGATTGGCATAGCTACAATGTTTGAATGACATTACTTATTAATGTTGCTAGATATTCTCTAAATAAGCGAAACTTTATAGCAGCGGTGGCGAACCCATGACTTGCGAGTAACAAAGTGCTAAGTGACCTTCTAAACATCTCAAGATATCCGTGGGACTATCGAGACAATTCGTTATTTAATAAATGCTAGTAATTTGACTCAAAATTCTTTCACAAGGTGTCACTATATTTGCATTATCACATGTAGCGTGCTGTTTTACCGACGAGGTAAAGAATCATGTATCAACTACTCGTATGTACACACTAAGAATACGTTGAAATCGTTTGCGTTGTGATATTAATTGTTAAAAAAGTATGCAAAATACCCAAAATATAATTAATAACTCAATTTGATATAGGTCGTTACAAAACGCTTAATGAAATATTAAACCACTTATAAAAAAGCTTTACAACTAATTTTCTACATTAATTAACATGCAAGAGCGTTTAATATTTGTAAGTATTGTGCATTTTAAATGAATACGTGTGCGTAAAAGTTTGAAGGTTTTAATGAAATAAAGTCGCAACTTTGTGCTGTTCGAGTAGCTATGTCGTCGAGTCATTTAATACAAAGATAAACTGTTTCTGCTTTGCAATAGAACACGTGTTTTCACAGAAATTGTGTGTACCTTTTCACACCTATCATTGTAGCTAACATATTATAATACACTTAAAAGGTATTGACACACTTTTCAAATAAAAAATGCACTACCAAGAAAGCTAATTAATTTTGTACATAAATGTTTCTTATTCCTGGGGCCATATTTATTAGGTATGTGGAAGTATAAGTTTGTAAAATATTGTGCTAATTTTTGTTACGCATTGTACTGTTAGCAACTGTAACAAATGACCGACAAAGACTTAGGGATAGTATAGAACAGTGATGGCGAACCTATGACCCGCGGATCAGACACTGACCTACGAAAGTTTTTAAATGACACACGTGTACGTTTTATAAACATGTTTTATATAATAAAAAAGAGAACAGACAATCGAAAATATTTTTAAAAAAATGTATAAATACCGATTGTCGAGTTCATAAAAAAATTCCAAGTGTGCGCTGGCGAAATGATTTCATACCGTACCATTTATCTGTGTATGACTCGTGACAGCCTTTTTACCACATCCCTCCGCTTTCCAAATGACGCCCCACTGACTTAGTGACCTGCAGACTAGTATTATAAAAATAATGAACAAAATTTAACCCACTTCTCAAAAAGGTTTGCCATCACTGGTATAGAACGACTGCGATATCTATTGTCAGATTCATACTTTATATTGTTGTCATATATTTAATAGTTTCGGTCCATCTGTAAATCAAAATACTTTAATGGGAGAGATGATATTTTCATTATTATTAAGTTTAGTAAACATTTTAGTTATAAGATAATAATATATTTACGATTACTATGAAGTACGAGGACTATCCAGAAAGGAAGGTTCCTGTGGCTAATAAACAAAAACAAAACTGATATTAACCATTTTTTATTGCATAGTCAGATATAAACGTATATTATATATATTATTCATAGCGGAGCACAACTTTTGTATCCTACTGTAATATAACGTTCCCGCCTGTGATGCAAGCCTTATATTAATAGCATTCTTATCACGGGTGGCTTGCAAAATGCCTGAATAAATAGGCAATCAATTGAATGGAGACACATTTCATTGCCAACAAAGACAAAACCCAAATACCCCTTTCCATATTCATTCATGACAATGCCCGCCCACGCGCATGTGATACAATAGACTCTTACAGGACATTGGCCGGGTACAGTCTAACCATCCATCCATTGTCCATATCTAGCATCGAATGATTTTTTATTTGTTTCTTGGCCTAAAATTATATCTTGCTGATCAGCAGTTTTACAACGACGACAAGATGAAGAATGCTAATACTATGTTGTTTGCGTTACAGGCGAGAATATTTTATCATAAGGACATACAAAAACTTGTGCCCTGCTATGATAAATGCTCAAACAATTACGTGGAATTGTTTTAAAGTTTATACTTGATAATGCAATAAAAATGTTTATATACGGTTTCTTTTCGTTTAATAGCCACATGAACCTTACTTTCTGGATAGCCCTCGTATTTTCAAATAATACTCTGTTGCTTTATTGTGCATGGCAATGCCGTCCCGTGCGATTTCGCCATGGGCAGGTTTAAAATTAATAAGTGGGAAATAAAAAAAACTTGCTTTCGTTATGGGTCAGGCAGGCGACCGCGCATAATCGCGGTTGTGAGTAATGGCGGGTCAGTGGTGGGTCCTTTAATACGTTATTCATTGATTGTCGTTTATGTGAGACGATTATTATCAAACTTACCCAAATAAAATAGAAAAAAGTGTTAAAAAAGGTCAAAATTGTGACAGTTTTTTGGCAATATCAAGTATATCGAGAAATAAAAACTCTAACCGTTAAACTGTATTGTTTGAAAAAGGCATTCGTCATAATAATGTTTGGAAAGCTTATCCTTTTCTGATATTTGATAAGTAATTTAAAAAAAATCAAATATCGCTTTTACTTTAAATATATATCCGATATCTTTTCATAATTTAAAGTTTTAAACACATATGTGTGTAATATTTTTGTTTAAATTATCATGAAAGAAAACGTGAATTGAGTTAACTCGAAAAAGATTTTCAAATGATTCAAATATTATATCAGTGTGAAGTTATACACGAAGTGGGTTTAAATAAAAAATCAGAATTATGGCTATAAGATAAAATGAAAACTCAAAGCATAAACAATAATTAGCATCTTACCTCTTTTTTAATTTGAAGGGCGAAACTTGTCTCTGGTGCAAGGTAGTCGTATTTTGAAATCACTTAGAGTCTTGTCAATCAACACTACTTATTATCATACTGTTACACCAATTATATTGTGCGAATAATGAAACACTGAGGAAAACATACGTATAAAAGCATAAGATATACACAGAAACTACAACATTTTATCTATGCATTATTTGTAATTTATTTAGCAAAGTATTATATTTATTCAATCCTTTTTTTAGAAAACGGCATGTGTCATTGCCAAGTCATGTGATATTTGAATACATAGGTAATCCTTTACTTTTCAATATCCTACGAGGTTGTTTTGAATTAACGTGGTCTAAATTAACTTGAGTATTCAAATTGCCTAGTTTAATACATTTAAATCTATAATGATGTAAAGAAATTACGATTACAGGTTTTTTTTACCAGGCTAAAATGTGAATGAAACTTAATCACAGAAAATATTAAGAATCTCAATATATTATATAAATATGTGTTGATTAATAATAAAAAAAAAACAAATAAATTAATAGAAATAATAATTTCCGTTATTGGGTGATTCCTAGGAACGCAAAAAATCGTTGTTTTATTGAATTTTTGTAATTTCGAATGAGATATATTTTTACAAAAGTATAAAAGTTGTTCTCGCATCTTATAAATGAAAATTTTAAATTATATATAAGAGCACGTGCTAAATATACTTTTTACGTTGTATATTTTGTATGAACATTCAGTCGATTCTACTAAAAAAATCGTTTGTCTTAAATTGTTCGTGGTAAATCATTTTGACTCTACGTTTTATGGTATATCTTAAAATAATGTTTTAGGAAACCTTAGTAGGTAAGTGGAAAGCACACCTGTCTAACAATTCGATGATTGTGGGTTCGAATTCCATACCTGATAACAACTACACATATTTTTAATGTCCATTTGACTCTACGACATGAGTCATATTGTTTAAGCAAATAATTGATAATTAGAATAGTCGTAAAAATCTGTCAAAACGCTCATACAGTGAAGTTCTTTACGCTGTGTTCTGTAGATGGGATGTTTAAATAAAAATTATAATTATATTTGAAATAAAAATTTACTCGATTATATAGAATTTTTTAAAAATACTGGTGTTTCTTAAGTATATGAACGTAAATTTGCTTTTTATTAGCTCCAAGTCTCATTAAACGTAGTATTATATGGATATCTATTTAACGTGTTAGAAGGAAATAGTCTGAAAATAAAAATGATTTTTTGAGAACCCATTACTGAACCGTCGGTTCACTCAGCCGTAATTGTGAACCGTCGCCTTGCTGACAGTTTCATGAATGAAAAGTTTTTTCCCATATACTATTTACGGAACGATATCACAATGCATATTAGTAAAAAGATTAGAATTTATATACAAGGATGATTAGTAGTTTGTTTCGCTTGTGTCATGTGGTCTCCTGGAATCCGGTATGCTGATGATTGAATTGACCCGGCTGTTCAAGCTCGAGAGGGACGAGTCATTTTGGGAGTTTGCGCAAAATTGGTCCCCATAAAATGCCCCAATTTCGGAAAAGCCTAATAATTAGCCTTGATAGATACCATGTCCATATGCCATAAAAATGATTTGTTTAATACCGTTTTTCTTCTCCATCTGTCAAGTTTCAATTACTTTTATTCACAGCCTCTCAAAGTGTATATTGTACGGAGCAACTCAATACATGAAAGGTCAAACATTCTTTTATTCGTTTATTGTCGGTTTAAAATTGAGATATAAATTAAATTATCAAACATTCGCTAACAAAGTAAGAACACATTTAAGCTTTTTGCAGCTGAGTATTATATAAATAATCATAACCTCAAGATGCGTAAAATGTTTGTATTTTAAATATGCACGGTATCTTCCTTGTTAAACGTTTATAATATGCATCTGTTTCACTAATTTACTTCGTTTTAAGAACATTTCAAAAGTAATAATGTTATGTGAAGAAATTAATATAACACTTTAATGCATAAATATGATATATATATATAGATTTACAAATACTTGTATATTTCTCAAATGTATATATACAAAGTTTTCTGGAATTGCAGTTTTAAAAATAATTTAAAATATCACATCTGTTACCAACGTGAGCGTTCTGGTCTTTAAGTGTACCCTGGTAGTTTATGAAACAAAATATTTCAATATTATGAGTGGACATAATTTGAAACCATAAATTTCCCACGAATAAATGCAGTGAATATCCGTCATACTTATTATTTCAATATATATTTTATTCGCGGTTTAATGAATCCTGTCCGGTTTATATGAGACAAAATAAAATAAATTTGTTTTTAATCGGCACGGTGTTGAAAAAAAATGTACTGATATTTTAGGTATAATACAAATTTACTTTCCATTTTCAAAAAAAAAAATCTTTTTTAAATCAACATTTTACGAGTAGTAGTTTTATGTTTGAGAATTAGATGTTATTGTGATAGGATAAAAGAGAGATGTCATTATTTTATTTTAAAATATTGATCAGATAATAATCAGATTATTGAAGAAAAACAAGTATGTTATAAAACATCGGTCAGCAACCTATGTCACGCGTGCCACTTGGCATGAGAAAATATTTCGAACTGCACGCGAAAAATTTAGCAAAAAGGCAAATGTATGACATTTGATTCAATTTTGTAAAGACGTTTATTCAAGCTATCCGTTTGTTAGGCAAGTTGTTGAATATCCCGAATAGTATGTCGTCAGTATACTTTAATCGAAAAATGACCATTTTAACCTAATAATGCAGTTTGGTATATTTTTGCACGCTCTATCATCTGGTAAAACAAACTTAGACATATTATTTGTACTGTAATATTAAAATATCACTACATTTTAAGTCGATATTTAATATTTTATTACTGGAAAACACATTAAACCGACTAAGGATTATTTAGGTGATCAGAATAAGTGTTTTTAGGTATATTTTAATTCTGAAAAATCTGTCAAGAAGACAGTTTATGTTTTAACCATATTCGCCCTGAAACGAAGCATATGGATATCAACAATGTGAAGATTGTTTTGGACAGTTTTTTTACGAGTAACAATTGTCAATTATTAGCTCAAATATTTCGGGTTTGTGTCCTGGCTACAATATAAATGAATAAACATTTGAAAAGTTTTAGAACAAACACGAGCCTTGAAACCGTGAGTCGAATGCATTAAATTATAGTTTCAGATATCTTAAAATATTATTGTTAAATGTATGGAAGAGGCTCAAACTTTAAAAATCGATTTTCTCAAAACAATCTTTTTTGAGTTCTTCTGCCAGTATAATAACGATTTTTTTTTAGAGTGGCTTGTTTTGTTTAATAAGGAAAACTTGTTGGTTGGTGATGTAAAAAACGAATAGATACTGTAGAGACTTTAAATAACTCTATGAATGAATATTAAATACGGAAATCTGACAATTATATATAGAGAATTTGACTTAGATTAAAAAAATATATGTTGAATTAAAATATCATCATGATTATTTTTTGAAGATTTTTAAACTATTTGACTTGTTATAAATAGCCTACTAAATATTTTAGTAATATATAATAGAGAATGAAAAATTACAACTTTATTCTATACCGTTTAAATAAAAATTTATAAACTGACTAACATACGAATGGTTACACTGCGTATTGTTTAAAATATACATGCAATTCATATATCGATAGGTTACAACATAATCGATTTATTATCAGAATTAATGAGGTTGGGCGGCAAATCGACAGTGCCGAATTGTCCTAGACCCAAAATACGTAATTAAAGATTTTAGATATTGACAGTAATGCTGGACAAGGTAGTCACTTGTTTATATTGTGAAAGTTTAGAGATTCAATTTCCAATGTTGAATTGAATAAAATACATCAATACTCGTATATTGTATAGTTGTGCATCCGAGGGTCGCGAGTTGGATCTCGTAGAGGGTCACAAGATTTGAAAATTATTGTTCATTTGTAATTGTGTTACCAGAATATGAACGCAAAACGTTAGGCTAATAAAAAAATAACTCTTATGAAAATCTTCACACCTAAAATATCATATCCTCGATTTCGGAGCGGATCTGAAATAATATATGAAATACTTTTAATATTGATTTATTTCCAATACTTTGTAAAGTCGAATATAAATGCACTAACAATTCTTATTGTTTTCCAGGTTTATAAACAGAAATTTCAGAAAGTCATGAAGTCACTTATTGTAATGAAATTAATTGAATCAACATCAATAATAAATCAGCATTTGTCATTTTTTTCTTACGGTACCTCGGCTATTTTTTTATTTTTTATTCATGACGCGTTAAAATTTTAAGTGCGCATGTTCTACCAGAACAGAGGTTTCCAAAATTGTATCCCCTCATAGGCCGCCTGCCAAATATTGAATTTTAGGAGTCCACACGATTCTTTTACGTGTACCCACATTTAAATCTCGTGAACCCCCAAAGTTTTTTCTTGTCAACATGAATCCCCAGCAAGTCAAAATTGACCCCATGGGATCTATATAGACCACTTTAGGAATCTGTATCTTAGAAGTAACATATGAGTCTTTACAAATATTCGTTGCTAGTTTCGCTTTTGTGACGTAGTGCCGGGTCGCGATTTACAATTTGAGAAACACTAGCGTAAGCCAATTTATAAGACAATAATAATTTTAATTAATAGGCGTTCCCTTAATTTCAAAGTTTTTTTCAATTATACTGAATCGTACATTAAATTTTATAAGGAAATAATAAAACTCTAATATTTACCGCCTCCGCAGTAAATCAATTGATAATAATCGATTATTAAAGAAATATTCATTGTCAAAGCAACTATTTAACCTCTGATTACATACTACTGTTTTTTATTTATTATTTTAAAAGATAATTATCTAGTAGCATTGACTTTTATGATGTAATGATACATTTAATGGGCTTATTTAGTTGCAATAAAATATATATTGACTTCTTGTCTACGTTTTCAATTCAATTGTGTGTATAATGAAGCTACGCCTTAACTGTAATATTTTAAAATAGTATTTGATTAAAGATACTTGTATACTGATTTAGATTTGTTTGAAGGAATATAAAAATACATATATTATTTGTAAATTGTTGGTTTGAATTCCACAATTTGAATATAAATGATTTTTCTTCAGCAACACAGGTAATATTATTAAATATGTTTTTATTTAGTTACAGACTATTTACTAAAAGCAACACGCTTAACTAGTTAGTGGTCATACACATATAATTTATAGATATTTTTTTATAAATATGCTAAATCAATCATTTTATAGTACTTTAATTTTAATATAATATTTTTTAAGAAATCAAATCAATTTAAACAATATTACTCGTAAAATACCTGCATAAATACTAATTTATACTTGAAATTAAATTAATATCGTATCCATATATGTACTTAAAAGGGGTTGGGGTGGAGGGTGCTCGGAGAGATTTGCATGATCCCCCTGTTAAAATTGAGAAAATAATAATATTTTTAGATCAAATTAATACTTTACTGTAATTTCATCTGTAGAAGGTTTACAAGTATTAGAATTAAAAGGCTTTATTTTTGGACTGTTGAAATTCCTCTTAAAATTCATTTATTTAGGTGTATACTAAAAAATATCTTAAGTCATTTATTTTTAACGTTTATAGAGTCTTAATATTGAGAAAGAAGTTAAAATCTAAATACCTATATTTTTATTAAATTTAAATCTAAAATTTTTGAACATAATAACAATTTCATAATTTTGAGAAAAAAAATTGTTACTATGAACATAATACAAACAATTTCCTGGCTATTTTTAAAACTAGAAACAAATTTTAGTTAACCATTCTAGAATTTTAAATAGATAAATTGCTTTTGTTTATTTTATTGAAATATAAAAAATATAAATCGCTAGAAAAAAAAATAAGCACACTACTTTTGTTATTTTTTACCGGTTTCTTCCAAATCTTTCAGTTATAATTTGTAGAAAAAAAACGTTTTTCGTCAAAAAAAAATAGAATATATTGAAACAATGTTGTTATTTTAATATAAAAATTATATGAACGAATAAAAATATATATTCTAAACATTTTTAAATAATGGTTCTTACCCAATTTTCACAATATTTAAGAAGCATTTTTTCAGTAATAACTTTTTAAGACAATGAGATAAAATTTCACTATTACTCAATCACGACACGATATGTATATTTCTATTTGTAATTTATGCCGAGTACGTAAATAATAAAATGTTGTCAAATTATTGCCCAATAAAAAAATATTTCATTTCAACATACAATCAAAATCTTAATTATATCCTCTAAAATGAACATAATTTAAATTTTTACTCAGATATATCCAAATTTTATTGCAAGCATCTTTTTAAATAGTCAACTAGAGAAAATATTTTAATTTTAAATTCTGTTTAAATTTCGAAGATAATATTAGTTTTGTTTTATTCCAAATTATAAATAAGTATGTAACAATTTTGTATTCACTATAAATTATATCAGTTCTAAATTCAAAATAGTATTAAAATTACCATAGACACTCGCGAATTGAAGATTTGCGATTCCGGAAACGGTAAAATATAAACGAATGACAAAAGACAATTGAATGCTATCGCTTAAAAAAATATCGATGTTCGAAATGATTTTGAAATGCGAGACACTACCGCGCGCGTTCACCGGACAATTTTATATGACCAGTTCATTTAGATGTCTATCGAATACTAGGCAAGTACTTGGTGACCGGCCGCAAGTACCTCAGTACCTCAAAAAATGCTTACACTTTGACTAACGTCTTGAAAAAAAAAACCGCTTAGTTATCAGTTTTCATTTGCGCTTCTCAATCGTGAGAACGTACTCGTAGAATCAAAATGTTCGAGAATATTCTAGATGTAAAATAAAAGATATTTTGGCATTCGTGTCTTGTAATATTATTAAGTTTGAATAATTGTAAAAATACTTAGTAATTTACTGAAATTTAGCATAATTTTAAAAAGAATTATTATCTTCATACATACGACGCTCACGAGTTTTCGACCAACATATTACGATATAAAATTTTAAAATGTAATGAAATTAAACTAACACATATTTTTTATTTGAATTACCTTTTGACCTAAACTTATTCTAGTGAAAGAAGTACACTGCTAGAGAATTATATATACATAAATATAACTATGTATGTATATTAATATCTAAAAACTCTAGAGACCACAGAAAACACTATACAGTTTATAT
>JAPMAE010001677.1:5507-16580 GCA_036584705.1 Rhyacophila sp. 25_7 | reverse complement strand
CATATTTTTTTTATGAAATATTTTATATATTATGTTGATTTAATATATTTTAAAAATATTATTTAAATTGCGGTAGTAGTTATTATGCATATTGGGGGTGAGATAACTTCCTGAAACGACCAAAATTAATAAACAAAATATATTTTACTATAAAAGTGAACGAATTCCGTATTTATACAGATGGTACATAAAACAGTTAAAATGGATTTTAATTGTTTTTGTTTCCTACCGCAAAATAAAATAACAAATATTCATGTATAAAAATAATTAAATCAATTCATTTAATTATAGTAAAGTAACTGAAAAGGCTCCAAAATATTATATGTCATATAAATCTATTTTATAAAAATATGAAAGTATTTTTATTTCACATGAACTTTTTCTATGGAATGTCAATGTTTTAATTTTTAAATATATATATGATCACACAAGCCGTAAATAAAAAGGATTGTTACCATTATCAAATACTTAAAAGAATGTTATTATTATTTATTTTTTTGTAGGAAAATACAAGCTATTATAAAAAAGAACAAATGAATTGACATCATTAGTCTTATAACTATGTATATATTATACATACTCGTATATGAATATGTATTTTCACAAAATTTTATTTGCATTAAAGTCAGTCATTATTTTGTCATTGTGCATTGATATTCGAATGATCACATTTTAAAAGTATATCCTGTGTGATATAAGTATGATACACTTGATTTACGTTTTTTTTTATCTATTTTCTTGATATTTATTTAATATAGTAAAAAAAACTAATAAAAGTTTTATTGGTCTTGAAATATAAAATTGTATTTATTCGCTGAAAGTTTGCAAAATAGAATATATATATTCTCACATGATAAGTGCATATGTGTACACATACCTCAATAATAGTTTTTGTCATTCTTACATTAGTATAAATCAATATTTCATTATAATGTGGCCTTTAATATTTGTGGAATTTGAAAAAAAATATATAAATAAAAATTCTTTTAATAGTACATACATATTTAATAAAATTACCTATATGTATCGTATAATCAACAACTTAGTTTAACCTTATTGTAAAAAAGATGGTTCAGTAAATACTAGTATGTGACATCTATAATTAATAGTTACAGTATTTTTTTCTGTGTCAAAAATGTCGTTTGCTTAGTCAGACAATTATAACGAACCCTTGTCACGTATTTATCAACTGCCAACTCCTCCCAGTCGTATTTTCAGTTCACTCACAAAAAGGCCGTGATAAAGTGGATTTGTCAGGCACTTTTACTTTTGAACCTAATAATATCAAAGTATAGATTGCTTCAGATTTTTATCATAATATATCACGTGGAGTTTTTCAAATCTATTATATATATTATATAGTCTAGTATGTAAATTGTCACTCACGATCCTTTCTATAAGTAAAATGTTATATGTAAAATATATTTAATAATCCGTCAACTAAAACAAGCGGCAAATACTTGGATCAGTAATGGTGATTCCATTGGCCCGTTTTGACCCGTTTAACATTTACAAATATCCGCGTAAATATTAAAAAAAAAAAATGATGTTTATTAAAAATATTATTATAATAAATATAAAAAATGAAATTATAAGATTCTAACTACTTCCACTAGATATCAGAATATTTTCATTATCATATGTTTGTGCTACGTATGTTAGTTTACAGACGCGATATAGAAGCTTTTACTGACATGTTATCTATTAAAAATAAGTTGGATTTGTAAATGTTACGATATTGATTAATAAAAAATCTTGTAATTTACATAAAAATACAATTAATAAGTCAATTGACATTAATTTTTAGCTGAAAATTAAAAAAAAAGATTACTCATTACTAACATATACTCGTATATGTGAATATGTAGATTTCAATTAGTTTGTGCCAACATGAGAATACAAAAAACTTAACAGATAAAAAAAACTAAACTTAAGAATAAAAATAAAAAAAGTAATATTCATATGACTGTAGACAGTCGTAGTATTTATAAAATAACATGTCAGTTACGACCTGTTTTAATAATTTAGAAATGTTTTTTTTTCCATTTAGGTAAGAAAACAGAATTATAGACTTTGTCATAATATTTAGGTATTCACCTTATAAATTTTATGTACATAATTTAGAAATTTTAGTGTATAGGACTATATTTTTTGAATTTCTGATCTGTTACACAAATTAAATGTAAATTATTATGTAAAGTCAGCTACTGTAAATTTATTCTGAATAAAATTTGAATAAATAAACTGTTAAATGTGTTACCTCGGTGTAAAGTAGAGAAAAATGTCATTAAAAAAACTTCCGCAATAATTGTCTGTTAAATAAAACTTCCCAAAATTTTGTGTTTTTAAATGGTAAAATAAATTGAAACATTATTTCGTATTCATTGTCAATTTAAAAAAAGATTTTTACATTTGTAATGAGCCTAGTAACAAAGTAATAAACATTTTAATTAATTTTTTTAAAATCATAATTATATTTATACTTATTCACATTATAAGTTTGTAGACAAAAAACCTATATTTTTACATTAAATTATAATTAAAGTACACTAAATAAATTTAACCATTAAACTGCATATTGATTGACAAGTATTTTGGTAACATTTAATAAAAAATACTAAATGTTTATATGCTTTTTTCTTTGGTTATTATTCATTGATATTGGGTCGTGCCCTTTTTTGTTAGTTTGATTTAAAACGAGTAATCAGCTTGAGTTCCATAAATTACAAAACGATCAATATTTTGATATATAGCTTAAATATAAAATGCATGTAATTATAAAAACTATTTAAGTATATAAGTAATATATACATATATATATATATAATATTAATGATTATATGTAACATCCTTTGATGTATTTTTTTATATTATGGGTTAAAACGAAAGACGATTTTTTCTACTATAAATTTATCATTATCTATTTATAGCTTTCAATTATCGTTAAAAATAAAACAATACAAAGGTAATTGGTTTACTAAATTTTTAATAAAATATACAATATAACAGCAAAGTCATAATGTTTACTTTAATCATATTATTTTTAAAATATGTACTTCTGCAAATACTTTTCTTGAAGATTTTAGGAAAACAAATTTTGTTCAAGTAGCTTAAAAATAAAAGTAATTCCATTTTTTAATATACGCAGGCCTTTGTTGAAAAGTATCCTTTATAATATAATTTTAAAAGATATCAGAAAATTTTCTTTAGAGATATCGTTATGTAAGCATATGTTCTACATTTAAAATTACTATTCTAATTGTATTTTTTGTCATGGAATTCATAATATATATTTCACATGTACACGGGAAAAAATCCTAAAAATGTTGTACACAATGTTAAAAAATTATATTAAAAAAAACATTGGAATCATATTTGAGAAACAATGACGTAATATTTACAATAAAATATTTAGTCGCACATATCACATAAAATCACCAGCGTATACAGCATTGCACGTATTTGAAATAAGTTTGAAGTGGATGGCACTATGTTAAATGTAAACAAGCAACGATCTGGAAAACTCAAAGCAAACGAGAGCTTTAACACACCACAAAAGGTAGCAGGACTTTTCAAGAAAATCTGTCAAAGGTGCCGCTCAGAAAATAAGCTTTCTTTAAAACAAATTGTAAAAAGCTATAATGCATGCAAACCAACAGACTACATATGGAAACAGCTATTGAATATAGTTAATATATTCCAAGATTTATGTTTAATTTAGAGTTGATTTTGTTACTGCTAGCGTAGAAGTCAAAAATTTTTGATAAAATAGATAGTACAAATAGCATTCAACTAGAAAAAGTAAACGTTAGAAATCTTTACCGTTCAGAGAATAAATTTAATCTGAATGTATTCCATTTATAAAAATATTTCAAATATAAACAAACTTAAGCAACGATAACAAAAATAGGAATAAAAGTTCGTACAAAATATAAAATATCGATTTATTAAAACAATATTATTATTAAAAAATGCTTAATAATTCTTAAAAATTTTATATTATTATAAAAAACTTTTTTTTCTAACAAAATTTAATGTATCATAAATCTATTGCTTTCAAGTGTTTGCACTATAATTTAATAGGTTTCATGTATCAAATCTAATAGATTATTGTACACTATTAGGTAAATTTGAATTTCTTCATAAAAAGTATTTTTGATTGAATATATTACAAACAGAATGGATTAAAAGCTTAAACTCCAATGTGAATCTTTATTTTTATTTATATTATTTACCAATAAGGTGAAATAATCTATTTATACGAAAACAGTAGTATGCCAAAGATAAGTACAACACTCATATTTCATTGTATTGCATTGCAATACAAAAAATTATCTTATATTTGTGCCAATTAAATTTGAAATGAATATATCTAAAATTAATAAAAAACTGAATTAGTAAAGAGATTACTAAAGAAAACAGATATTTCATATAGTCAAAATATTGTTTTTATATTATAAACTATTAAGTTATGTGCAATTAACTCTAACAGTACGATAAAACTCGTGTTTTATCAGTCGACTTTTATAAACAAGTTTTTAAAATTAGTTATTATTATCCATACACTGATATGCCAGCGTAAAAAAGTACATATATAAAGATGGATTTGTTATAAGTGTCTAAGGCAGGAATTCAAAAACTTTCTCGTTCTTGAAATAGGAACTATTTCCATAAATATTTCAAGCTAAAAAGTATTTTAATATTTATAATATTATATATTATATTAAGAGAAATTTTCCAATAAATTAAGTAGAGGTAAATAATTATTAAAAAACTTTATAGAGTACTCATCATAAATTAAAAATAGTTTTTGTTTAATTAAAAAATCAAGAATGCCCATATTGACTTAACAATTGTTACCCGTTAGAATACTGAAAGTACGTATAATTATGAAGGAAACTAAGTTGTACACGATTATCTAGACTAAAAATAAACAAAACCTACACATTTATGGTAATATGAATGATTTTGATATTAAATTGGTTTTATATCAGATACTCATAAACTCGTTTGACATAATATGCGAATAGCAAAAGTACTTTATGAAACACATTAAGAAAACAATTACAATAAAATTTTGTAGTACAATCAGAATTTTTATAGTGTTATAATAAAACATATATAACGTAGAAAATAGAATAACTATTTTTATTGAGTGTTAGAAAAATATCAGCATTCAAAGGTCCATGACGAGACATTCACGTTATGAGTGATCTAATACCACATTACACGCTTGCACGTGACTCGGCGGATGCACGTGTCGCCTTTGTGATTTCCAAAAACCCTGTCAACTACTTTACTGTCGACATTTCATATTTTATATAAATTCATTCATAATTTCTTTTTTAATTTCACTTAATTTATTTTAGAATAGATGATGTATCTACAACGTGATGTTTAAGGGTTAAAAAGTTTTTGTGAAATAATATATGTATTGAAAATTATATAATTTTAATCATATAATAATTCTCTTAATTTTGATATCAAGATTATATTTATTTTTTAGGTTAATGCACAGCACATGCATCCGACTGCCAATCAAAAAGTCACGTGTTCTATCCAATATTGGTTGCAAAAAAAAAACACAACTATTTATTCATTAGTATTGTAGCTAGAACATTCATCCAAAGTGACAGTTGTGTTATTGCATGTTACATTGATGGTATGCAGAAAAAACCCCTTATTTACAAAGAAAACATATTGATCTAAAGTTTCCTTGTTTGTTAGTTGCGTTGCGCTCAGAAGATTTTAAAAGTCGAGCCTTATTTGATGAAAATTGGAGACATTTGCAATTGGTTGTTGTTTTAATGATATGTTTTAATGTTTTTATCATTCTAATATTAAAATATTTAATACGAAAGTAAAATGAATCTGCTTTATAAATAAACTCATTTTATAACAAAATATTCATGATTCAAATACCAAAAAAGGATGATTACTTCTTAGGATTTTTTTATTAATCTTTCAATAAAAAAAACGCGACAGGAAAAAATTTATTCTTCATTTCTTGAGTTCAAGTTTCATTACAGTATTAAAATACTATAATACACTTTAATTTTGATTTTTTGTAAGATAATTTTTTTATTAATTATCTAAAACATGTTTTTACTTGGCTCTAATAAACAAAGAATATTCATTTCGTACACACACATTATACAATATTAAATATCGTCTTTCGTTTGATATTTTAAAGTTAAGGTGTTATTTAAAAATATAGGTTATTCTAATAAGTTTAAAAAAATTGCTTTAAATATTATTTTGTAAAGAAAAATTCAGTTTTACGTAATATTTTTTTTTTTAAATAGCATGCAATTTTTTTTGCCTATTCACGAAATTATATCTATTGTTCTAAATATTTTATATCACTACAAAAGACAGTTTTTCATATTTTGCTTCAAACTATGTTTTTGAAAACAAACTCTGTTGGAAAATATGTGTACTATTTGAAGTATTTGTAAGTTGTCTGACAATAAATGAAATTGCAATGAGACTAATTTAGTTTTTAACAATATGAAATAAAGAATTAAAATAACACATTTTTCAAATCAAGAGTTACTTCTAAAACGAATATGAAAAATTGAGTTTTTAACCTCTGGTTTTGTAAAATTTATGAAACACTGTCGCCTACAAAGGTGTTCATTATACGGAACAAAGCGACGTCAGTTTCAAATGATACAATATGCAAAGCTCCAACTTATGATTACTTCAAAAGGAACACTTTAACGTTCTGTGAAAGTAACATCTTAAGCAATTCTTATATTTGTGTATGTCAAGAATATCATTAAACTTATTTTAGCTATTGAATGATTGATTAATAAAATGTATATGCTATATCACATTATAATCCAATCTTGTAAAAGAAAATGAAAGACATGTTATATTTTTCAGGAATTGAGTAAAATATATGATTTAACTTTAACTAAATAATCGTGGTTTTAGTAATATTTATAATCGTAATTAATTGAAATTCAAAAAAATAATATTTTTTCCACTGATTTTGTATTAGAAGCTCTAAAAATGATATAAAATTAATGGTGAGATAAAAGAATTACACACTGTTATATATTATGTAAATAAAAATGCCAATGACGCTAAAAAGTCTTTCAGGAATTACGTTTTTTTCTATTTTCATTGATTTTTTTAATGTTTAATTTACTTTAGAAATATTTAAAAATCTTTAGTTAGTGGCGATTTATGAAAATTATTAAAAACGTGTTGAGTTTTTATTGGAAAAAAATAATAAATATGTCAATATATATATTTATATATCAGCATCTAATTATATTATGGCTAGTCTGAGGTGAAACACGTACCTAAAATCTTTTCTAACACCATGAACACAAAAATAAAAAAAGTAGACAATGTCAAAAAATAAAAATTGTTAGATACACGTTTAACAAGTTTAAATAGCAGTTTAATATTTTGAACTACTGTAGTAAGTATTGATATTGTTCTTTAGTTCAAAAAATGCCATTGTAGATATAAGTAACTCTGAGTAAATAATAACTAATGAAACTTGACAAAGTATTGCTGAAAACTATAGAGTTTCATAATATATCACTATAATGTTTTAATGTAGATGAAATTAATTAGTGTCTTTTTTATATAAGTATAATATTATTTTCACAAAATAAAAAATAACTTTATTAACATTTAAAATGAAAAAAATATTTTTTTATGTAAGCTATAACATAAAGCATTGAATTATTTCATTAAACATTAAAATAGCGTTTAGAAAATAAATTAATAATTAAATAAAACGATCGTAAAAGGTTAAAATGGGAAAAGTTCAAAAAAAGTAACAGGCAAATATGTATGAGGGCATAAACTTATTTATAAAGTTTTGTAGAATAAACTTAATTAAATACCAAAATTTGAAATTTTTTTTCAATAATATATAATGTTTTTTAGAGGTTTAGAAATTTAAAATAAAATAAAAAATATAACAATCGTAGGAATGGTTATGGTATAAGCTTTTTAGGAAGGGTAATTTTATGCCATTAGTATAATATTTAAATATGATTTTGGGCACATGAGCTCCGCGGCTGGCTCAAATAAAACGCTATCTGGAAGTCCAATTTTCGACCAATTTTTCGAGCAGACTGGGTCGTATATCGGTAATAACACAACGAATGTTGATTTGAAATCATCTATCATCTCTGGTTTATTGGTTTATATTAGCGATCTTGCACATCCTTACAGAAAATAGTCCAATGGTATTAAATCACACAATCCTGAAAACCAATTAACAGGTCCATTATGTGTTTATCAAATGTTTCCTTCAATAGATTGATTGTCTCATGTTGCGCCATCTTGTTAAAACTATAGCTTTTCTAAATTAATGTCATATAGTTAAAAAATGAAAACTTTAGTAATCATCATCTCCATTGATTATAACAATCTCATCAGCATATTTTTTAAAGAAATATAGACCAATGATTCCACCGTCCCATAAAGCACGCCAAAGAAAAACTTTTTGTGAATGTAACGGCGTTATTAAAATGATTTATAATTTTTTTTTACTCCAAATTTGGCAATTTTGTCTATTGACGTAGCCATTTAACCAAAAATGACCCTCATCGCTAAACAAAATTTTATGAGGAAACGTAACGGTAAGTTTTGCAGACTGAACCGAATTTTTAAAAAAATATTTTTTTGCAATTTGTAAGCATTTTAGCAGCGTAAATCTATTAACGGTAAAATGGCAAACCAAACTGAGCACAAATCAACTGTAAGTTGTCAAATTGGGTGTCGCTGGAAAAAATGTTGCCAATTTGAACAATAAACCTCTAAAAACATCCATTAGAATGATAATATATTATTTATAGATTTTTCAAAAGGTTTATTAGAAGTTATAAATCAATATATTAATGATTGTTGTAAATTACTATTACAAATATTTAAAAAACATTATAAATTATAAATTTCTTGTAATAACATCAATCGGTTGTTTAATATGTAGAAACTTGTAAAATAAACATAGCATTTTTCATTAATTATATTGTAAGACCATTAAACTTTATAATTTAAAAAATAAATTGTCAAAAGCCAACTAAAGGTATTCGTTATTAGAATTTCTCAGAATATTTTTTTACTAAAAACAAATATTCAAATCCTTACTTGAGTCAATCATTGAGTAATTATTATTTCACGCTGTTGACCCAAAATCGTTCGTTAAAACATTTAGCACGAATAAATTTACCGATAACTTTCAAAGGGGTTAAATTAAAAAACAAATAAATTTTATAACGCTTAAATAAATATGTATTTTTTTTTTCGAGATATGGTATTTTAAGCTCACGATTTTGGCGTCGATATCAATTGCAGCCATATTATATATTATGTGTGTTTATAATACATTAAAGATAGTGGTTGAAATTCTTATACCAGGACTATAATTATCAATTTAATATAAAATTTATAGAAATAGAAGAGTACAAAAAGACATATAAAATATATTTATCAATCTATCAATATTATTGTTAAAAAATTACACATATTTTATTTACTATCAATTCTTGAATAAAAGTATTAAAATAAATATTTAAACAAGAGTTTTCCACATTTTTTATTAAAAATTTATATATAAAAAAATCTAGATGATTTGTTTGGTTAGTGAGATTTACGAGTAAAACTTACTTGACTATTCTTTTAATCAAGTTATTTCAATAAATTTCAATAGTCTAGCCACAATTTATGCTTAATTTTATACAATTAGTAAAATTTAATTCTGCTTTGTATCGAAGCCAAAAACATCGTTCAAAATAAACATTAAAATTAATTATTTAAGACTTAATTAAATAAATTAAACACAGGTTTTTATTATTGAGTACGTCTTTTATGTATTTTAGAGAATAATTGTATAAAATTTTGGCAAATATGTATGAATTCTAAATGTAAAATAAAAAATTCAATCAAACAGAATACTCTATATAATTGTGTTAAAAATGATTATATTCTCTCCAAAATAGAAAATATGAATGATAAAAACTATTAATTTTAGTTATTAAGTTGAAAATTTATTTATTAACAAATTAATGAATGAAATTGATATTAGTTTTAATATAAATGAATCATGGAAATTATATTACAAGAATTGTTTTAGCTTACAATTAATTTATGCAAAAATGGAGGAGTATACGTATAATTAAAATCAATTATCATAACAAAGTCGAAGAATTTGTGTTCAGAATTTTAAGCTTAATTAAACTGGCATTATTTTCAAATATATCGTGTTCAATTATTTGAACGGGTATCTGATTTTCCTTTGATAATAATCATTTGAGCATATCATAAATATGTGACTTCTGTTTTTGTCAGACCCTTTTCCGTATTATTCGTATACACGTTTCTGTATTTACTCGTAGATGACATATATTAAATTATAAAATTCTTTTTCCTTCGTGATTGTAATTTTTATTTAGGAACATTTTTTTTCCAGCTTTGCCAGTCCAAATTGCTGGCTGCTAAGTGATTGTCCCTCATATCGTATTCCACCTTTATAAATTAGTATTTTTACTACCATGTATTCCGCCCAACCGTTATTGATTGATCCATTGCATTATAGGACGATCCTGTAGTGTTTTAGTCTCACGTATGCTTCATTGTATTAATATTTCAAATATTGGGAATAACGAAATTATAGTATTAACATACGCAAAAATAATGAAAACATAAAATTGTTTAAGGACACATACATACATTGTGATTTATACTGTCAGCTAATTATTAAAGTAAAAATATGATATGAAATAAAATTAGTTAGTAATTGTTCTATTGAAAATATGTCATAAAATATATGCAAATTATAAATGCAAACTAATAGAGATATTGTTAGAAAAATATTTATTTTCAACGAAAATTTTGTTGTCCTTGGTAAGTCAGTGAATAGCATATCCATTTGTTTATTCTCTAAATCTCATGTTGGTCAAAGTATTTTTTAAATATTTATTCATTTGTGTTTGTGGCCATGAAATTATTAAAAATACACTTTCAGGCTCTATTTTGGAGCGGTCACAAAATCAAAATAAATATAACCCATCAATGAAATCATTCAAGTCCTTCGTATTGTGG
>JAPMAE010001675.1:0-15727 GCA_036584705.1 Rhyacophila sp. 25_7 | reverse complement strand
CCATGGTGTGAAGATTATTTTGATAAGAAGAATTAATTATCAATCATCAGCTAAAAGAATCTGGTCTATCTTCTGGTTTCATATTTATATGAAAAAAAATTATGAAAATTTGACCAGCCACGGGATTTAAACGCCCAATTTCTCAGCTTGTGAGTCGGATGCTCACTTCCAGTCACCTATGAATGATATGAACAAAGAGGCGTGTTTGAATAGCCACGATAAAAAAATCTTTAACATTTATGATATGTCTTTATACTATTATAGAAGTCTCTATAATCAGGAACTTTAAGACCGCCCTCTCGTTTGGCAGTAGAGGTGGACGGCACTTGGCGTCGGAAGACAAACGTTCCTGTTTGTTTTTCAGACGTGCTTTAGAAACCCAAGATGAAAAGACTGACATACTCATTAAACCAGTCAATTTCTGACTGGATATGGTAAACTTACTGCAAAGGTTTATGATTGTGGTTATTAAAACCCACTTTCTCTTGCGGGCATAACCAGCAGACTACTCAGCACGTCTTACGGGACTACCCATTAACGTTTTTAGTATGTACGGAGCTAAGTAAATGACTATTTTGAAACTTTGTAAGTTGCCATGATTTGCTACCGTAGCGCAACACCGTCAATAAGCAAAACATTAATATTTTAATTCTAAAACAAATCTGATATTTTTGGAGTTCATCAATTATCATAATATGAATTAAACCTGTATTTATGTTATGATTACGAGTATTGTCGTATTTTTCAAAAAAATATTAAAATAAAGTAACAAATTGGTAAGCTGTCCATAAAAGTACTGTAGGTGACATAATCAAAGTAAATA
The DNA here is from genome assembly GCA_036584705.1 of Rhyacophila sp. 25_7. Taxonomy (NCBI): domain Eukaryota; kingdom Metazoa; phylum Arthropoda; class Insecta; order Trichoptera; family Rhyacophilidae; genus Rhyacophila; species Rhyacophila sp. 25_7. The sequence goes on along the minus strand of JAPMAE010001675.1, from coordinate 14,904 downwards.
TTTATATGTTTAATAAAGAAACTTTACAATTATAAATTTTATGTGTGACGTATTCTTTAAGTCGCATGTTTAAGAATGAGGACAAACTTTTCTGAATTTCAAGTGTTTTTTGACTTATAAAACATCCTCATCAATGACACCCAACTTGAATAGGTCACAATATGAACGAGTGTACAAGAGGATTTAAAAATCACAAAAAATATTTGATTTAATCCACCAAGTAACTGACTCTATAAACACGATACAAAAGGATCTACAATACAAATCAAAATGATTGGGACCCCGTTTTGTCGTCAATAAACCCCACAATGGCACTTGCCTCTTTCATATCATTATGTAACTAAATACGATTTAATCGAATCGGGTAAATTGTATTGAAAAAACCCGTAAAAGCCGTGACGTCTGAATTCATACGGCTCCATACAAATGTAGTCATTGTCAGAATCGGGAACAATCGCTTGTGAACTTTTGGGGAATAGAAGTCTTTGGCCCAACTCATGATCTATTTATATTTTATATAATAACAATAATTCTTTATACAATGAACTTTAGAATATAAATACAATAGACGGGTATTATAAAATAGCAAATACTGCTACCTGTATGTATACATGCATTGAAGATGTTTCTTGGTTAGTTATTTGCATTTCAATGTACCTGTACATACCTTTATTTCTTTACAATGAGTACCCCATTATAGATAGGTAAATGTTTACAATTCACCCACATGAAAAACACTTGTATTAAATATATTAAATATTATACATTGTCGATATACTGGCAGAAAGCGTAAGAAGACTGTTTTATGAAAACTGGCATGTAAAGATTAAATCTCTTACATACATTAATTAACATTAATACGAGGAGCAACTGGAACTGTAAGTATTGCTGATCGTTTTTTTACGGAGCTAGAATATACTTAGAAACATTTATTCTGATCATCCATCACGGTTTTATGTGTTTGCCCGTAAAAAATATACAATTTCAACATAATATGTAGTAACATTTTAATATTACAAAAAAAAGTACAAAGAATGTTGCTAAGCTTATTTTACTAGATGATAGAGCATACAAAAATCTACTAAATTGGATTATAATGTCAAAGCGGCCATTTTTCGACTGAAAGTTTTTTGGCAGTAAACGGACGATATATTAAAATATTATTTTTAAAATACTGAATTATATAACAAATTATGAATATTTAAATATAAAAATGCACACATATAAAGCTTAAAAACTAAAATGGAAATTATTTTCATTTTACAGCAATTTAAAGTTGATTAAGAGAAATATTTTGACGCCTGTTACTTAGAGTATTGTCACTTCAAAATCAAAACTTTACAGGAGGGTTATTTAAAGAGATAAGAGCTTAGTGTAAGTCAAACTACAATAATACGTAACGTTTCCGAATCGCACTTATAATATGAATTTTTAAATTCTGTAAATAGCATCATAAAAATACGTACTGCAGATTCGAAAAACAAAAGAGTGAAGAACGTTATTTTGAAATTACAATACTTTACGTAGGTAGCGTAGAGTTTTTATGAATAATCACTTCAAAATTGAGCATATTTGAATTTTACAGCATAAAGATGTGCATAACAGTCTTTTTTATAGATAAGTAATTACTCAAAAAAATAATTGTACTGAAAATAACCTGTAAAAATTTTACCAACTACGGGGTGAAACTCGTAATGCATCAATTCAATTTAATTTCAAATAATAAATACATACTCACATTAATGTTTTGAATTCTTAGTGACATCTGTTTGATGTTTGATGGAAGACCTAGAGAATTTTTTGTACCTTATTTTAACTGTCGTAATTCATATGCCATCATTAAGTAACAATACCAATTACTTTGATATCTTATAAATAATATTATGGACAGTTTATTAAAGCAGATACCGTTTACTATATTGTTAATGCGACTTGAATAAATAAACGTTTATGATCAAACATGAAACTATTTGCTACAAGTATAATATTAAGAATGTTGTTTTTTTTATTTTGTCAATTAAAAATATAGCATATTTGTTATAATAGTGGTTAAAAATACCAATACAGAAAAAAAATACTGTAATGGATGTCATTACTCTACGACTTTAATAAACTACAGTTGTTTAGCTACCATATAGTAAATTCATGCAAAGTATAATCGCACCGCTCACTCAGGGACCATACATACCATTAGACACTTAATATGACTAATTTATAAGGAAATTTTATGAAATTTTAAGCTTTTTTCGTTTTTTCACAGATGAAAATACATCGAAGAGCTTTCTCTAGTATTTGCATGATACCCCAAAATTCTTAGCCACACAACATCTAAGTAAGTTATAAAAACATTTATAAAACAATAACCAACAATTTTTCTTAAGTTACCATGCTTAACACAACAAAACATTATCTACAATATTAAAAATAATAATACAAACTTCATCTGACGTGTGCAATTATATATATACGTGTATAATGGAAGCAGTCAAGTGAAAGAAACCTGAATTAATTTGACGCAATCAATGGAGTTTGACTAACAAAGTATATAGCCTAAAGGTAAATACAGACGTTAGTTATATGTAAATTTCAGGGAAATTTCAATATCATGCTTCAGTTTATTAGTTTATCATCATTAACTAAATAAGAAGCTGGTTTTAATGGAATCTTCATAAAAAAAACTATTGCATTTCAAAGTAGATTATAATAAGTTTTTAATAAATATGTAAACATTTTTGGTAAAAAATGATAAAGAGCTTTCTTGACAACCCAGTCAAAAATATAGTTGTTTTCTAGACACCGCATGCATTAAATTTGCATAAACATAAGAAAATTTAATCTTTTTATGAATGTTTTTATTTTTTTCTGCTGATATTTTTTTTTACAACAAAAATTTAATTTACAATTATTTTAAGTGATTTTTTATTGACTTTATTTGAAAATTTTAGTTTAATAATTATAATTAGCACTTTTTTCGTTTCTTTCGCACAAAATACGCATGCGAATTTTTATAAATTAATTTATAAACACTTCCAGTCAATCATAATTTCAACGTATTGGATAGAGCATACTGATTTTATATGAAAATATTATTATTTCATACTTTTATGAAAGTCTCGTAGACCATAATCAAATTTAATAAGAAAATCTCACCAACCTTTCCAATTTCTTTCTGTCATCTCTTGAATAGGAGGCGGTAAATTAAATTATCAAAAAATAATTAACATTTAAAATAATAAACAGTTAGTTATTAATAAGAAAACTGAATATACTCGTACGTTTGATTTCGTTTACATGTTAGAATGTTGACATATTTCCAAAATTAAATTCTTTTCTTCAGCACACACATGCGTGGTGATACTATCTCGTGCAACTCCGTTATAATTAAAAACAACATTGCTTTTTTGAGGAGTCAGGAAGGCGATCGCACTCAATAGCGGTTGCAAGTACTGGCGAGTATGTGGGAAGTCCTTCAGTTTGCATATTAAAATAAAAGTATTCGGTATGAATGTTTGATTATTTCTCATATAAGTATGACTTATAACTTATGCTGACGTATGACGGTTTTATTATGGATTGTTAGTATAATATCTGAGTAAAATCAAATGTTAATGTGAATAGTATGTAAATCTTTTTCGACAAAATTTTTAATTATACACACAAATTTATTAGTTAGTTTATTATCATCAAATAATATTTCTTTACTGTAACTGAATTTAAGTCTTCATATTTACAGAATATCCCCAGAACCACAGTTTTGCTAAGTCAGTCATCACAGCGCACACACAAATCGTCCTGAAAGAAGTCGATTGTTTGTCGGAGAGATCGTCAAGAGAAGCACACAGCTCTGATAAGAAGGGGGTAAGGGGGACAGTAGCAAACCCCTGGGGTAATGTTATGCATGAAATGATCGAGGAAATCAAGACAGACAATCATGTGAACGAAATCATGTGAAGGGTAACCGTGAGGGCTAAATCATTGCAAACACAGGGGTAGCGGAGTAAATCAATATACATCGTTTTATCCTCCCAATACATAATATTGTGAATGTTCTGGGTTTTAGGTGAAAACATTTTTAATATGTATTTATTTTTATATTTAAAAAAACTTTAGTTTTTTAATTGTTTATATGCAAAATACACGAGCAACGCTCATATAAAATCATTATAAATTTTTCTCATCTTATTTTTTGTTGATTCTTAATTTAAAAAAAACCTTATATTGAAATAATAACAAAGAATGTTAAATCAAGACTAGTTTTGTCTTTTAAATTGTTCATCACTTTCAAATATGAAAGCGGGAAAAATTTGTATTAATTTAAAAACCTATCTTATAGAATTATTATTCATAATACTGTCTTATGTTTATTCTAATTTAATTAAATAAAATAATTTTATCTGATTATAAAATAATTTAGGAACGTCAGAAATTATTTAACGGAATCTGCATATATTTTTGAGTATTAGTCAGTATATCACTGGATATTTGTGCAAATATGCTAAGAAAACTACAAACAAATATATAAAATGATGTACCACTGTGACCTATTCTGGTCCTTGGCCGACTTCACAAACTCACTTCAAGCTTATTTGAGGGATGTGGTGTAAAAGTTGGTAACCCACAATGAGACAGTTCTGTAATAATTGCAGTTGAATGTTTCGTACTTATTTAAAAATATACTGAAAAAGATAGTTAAGGGGAGTTACCAAGATTACTTTTCAGGTACTATGGATTTTTCAAAACTACAATTTTTTTTTGAATCAGGAAGTGTAAAATGGTTAATACTCGTAAATAGGCTAAAAATCTAATAAAATATAATTTTACCTGAGTGTGCGTTACCAACTTTTTACATCACACCCCTCATTTGTTTCTACATTTTTCTTTTCAGTTACTTGCGCTCATTTTACACCATCTCTCGTGATGCTTTGCTAGTGCGTAGTGAAGTTATATTAATGATTTATTTGTGAGTTTTAAATTAATTTGTTTTCATTTTTTTTTCATTGTATATTATGTTGGAATGTGTTAATTGAAAATTACTTGAAAAACTCTGGATTTGAATTCAACATTCATACAAAACTTATACACATTTTTTAAGCACTGCGATTTAAGTCGTCAATATTGAAGATCGTAAATAATTCAATCTAATATTGGTTAGATTTTTTTTCAATCGGACATACTTCATCCAAGTTTTGCTTAAAATCGTAAAAATTGTTTTATTTATAGTTTTATATGATATTTTTTAAACATTTCGACTGATACGTAAATAATTTTATTTTTAAATTATCACTTATTAGTATATTTTAATAATGTGTAATAAACTACTGTACAAAATATGAATATTAACCACATAAGTATTATTTTTTTCCAATATTAATACTATTGTACGAGCTACCCCTGTAAGTTCTTGTTCACAAGCAAAAGGGGGCAAACATGAACACCCTGGGAACGAAGAAATGAGGTGCTTTCGATAGCTCAGCTTACCCTTCACAGTTCGACTACTTGCTTGGACCCAGTTTCGCTCAGTAAAATGGGCATGTATGCAATCATGTTGCTCGTGTATTATTTTTAATATGTTGTTACAGCAACAGTTATCAGTGAAAATATTTATTAAGACTATGTCAAACATTAGATATGGAAGTATTTGTTATACACCTAAATCAACCATACGCATAAATACTCGTCACTAGTATTTAGTATGTATATTTATAAAATAATAACCATTTTATAAATATATTTGTTTCTAATGATTATCTGGACGGTGTGCTTGCTTTAAAATTTGTAGATCGGCTCTGAATCTTGAACCTGGCAGAAATCATGTTTGGTACATTTGTTCGAAGAAAATACATATTTTAGTACATTGAGCCTTTATTTCAAAATTGAGGGGTGTATTTTCAAAGTAAACTTATTCCACTTCAACAAATTCGAGGCAAATGCCAAAAAACTGCTGACAGTGTCGATATAACACATTTTTTCTGTAAAATACAACTTGCAATGGAGATAACAAACAAATATGAAATATCACACCGTGAACGGTTTTTTAGCTTTGCCAAAAATTTGTTGAAGTAGAATATGTTCACTTTGGAAATAAACACCTAGATTTTTACTCAGAAAAATTTCATAAGACAATAATATGAATATTTATATATATTTCGAAGTAAATATAGTGACGTTAATAATTAAATACTCGAACATACTCGTTTAGAAGAAAATACTCTTTAAAAATGATGACGATTAAATCATAAAATTACTATTGTTTCTAGTTTTATTAAATAATTCTTAATGAATTTATTATAAATTACATAATTATCGCTATCAAAGTTATTTGACACTGCTTAAATAATAAAAATATATGAAGATTTATATGATTAATTGTTTATATTTTTGATAAATATATATCTAAGTGTAATAAAGTTCCTATTTTTATCGAATCTATAGATAAACTAGCATTTTACTATTATTTCATAACAACCGCATTTATAGCTTTCACTGGAATGTGTAATCGATCCACGGTCTACTCGTACCACAGTATTATACGAGTATGCAATAGTAACCAGGTATGTACACATGAAAATGCTCTACATACAACGAATCAAAAAAGCCACGTGAGAGAATGTGAACAACAAAATAATGGCGTCCATCCCCTTCCAAGAATGTTCCGTACAAGTTGCTAGCTACCAATCTGGTTTACACATACTTGCTTCACTGAGTCTGCTCTCTTGTTTTACAGGACCGCTCTTTTCTCAAATATTAGTAAAAAATATTCAATTATATTTGGTTTTATTTATATAAAAATAACAGTGCTGAAATTTTAACAATTAAAAATTAATTATCATGTTGATAATAACTTTGTAAGACACTTGCAAAGATTACGTAGGAACTATTTTTTGAATTAGATAGAATACATCTAAAAAATACATTGTTTCAATTTTGGTTTAATGAAACTAAAAAGAATGTGACGCATAACTGGTAAACAACGCATCGAGAGTGTCGATAGCTTTAGACCCGAATACGTCTTTCTAAAGCAATCTTCAACTCACAGCTGTATTCGGTTAAAACTAAATTCCAGCTATTACACACTTGTATATTGATGATGCTGCTATATAGTAGTGAATCATGGCAATTTACGGAGTCTCAAAATAACTGTTTACTGAGCTTCGAAAACAAATGCTTGCAACGAATTCTGAGAAGGTGGTGGCATGACTATACGTAAAATGAGATGATACGAGAATGGGACCATGCAGTCTCTCATCATATTCAAACTGAAGATGAGACGTTCAACCTGACTTGACAATGTGTTGAAAATGTCTGAATCGTATCTATATCGGGCATTCCTTTTCTTCAAACCAACTGGATTCAGAACATGAAAAAAGATTTATTTCTATATGACCGGTAAAAATAAATTAATAAAATTAATGGTTTTTATTTATCTTATTTTTTTCTTAACATAACCAAATAATATTTTTAAAAAATCATAAAAAAAATACGCTAGACTGTACATGATCACTCGTAAAATATATTTTTATGGCAAAGAACAGCTATTTTTTATGATTAACTATAAATCTCGTATATTCTTTTATTGTATTATGACTAAATCAAATAATCCTGTAGTTCATTAGCATAGATAACTTTATTAGAAAAAAACTAAAATATGCAAATATATTTAAAGAGTTTTCAGAACCCATATGAAAGAGATTATTATATTTTACGGTATGCCATCATTTATAAATAGACAAATTATAATATATACATGGGCGACAATGTGGGTGAACGGACAAGCCGAATGACTAGGGTTCGAATTCTACAAGATTTTTCATGTGCATTTGAGCCAGGACAATTATTACTCATAAAAAATCTGTTAAAATAATCTTCACATTGTGAAGATCCATATGCTTTGTTTTGGAGCGGATATGGTTAAAAGAAATATATGCACGTGACAGAATTTTCTTTTTAATTAAATGCTATGGGTACATTTTAATGTATTTTACTTTGTTCACAAAGCCAGAAATGTGTTCAAATAATTTGCCATTGCTCAACATAAAACTAAATGAAAAATCTGAGCTGCTTAAAATTTCTTTTCGGGTGAATTGTTTTTTTAATTCACAATGCACAACAGTAATATTATAAGTATTTTAAATTACCTGAAGATAAGTAGAGTATTTATTTTAATTACCTAAATATACACCAAACCTTTATAAACACTAAATTTGACTCTGTATTTATACGTAAGAGAGCATATAGAAATATAATTGTAGATTTGATAAGGGGACGATATTTTTAACCGGTGTCAGATGATGTCATTATGCTTTGTCGAGTATATTTTCTTTGATTTCATAATTCCGGTTCCTCATTTATACAGAATTTTATATCCGATACGGATTATTATTTTAGATAGCTTCGAGAACTCGATTACACCCAGGCCTCGTATAACACGGTCATATGGTTCCATAAAAACGCCGTGTTATACAAGGTTTGAAGTTCATACAACATTTAGCTACTTCGCTGCAACTGCTTTTTGAGTCATTTACTATGGTAGTTTCATCCAAAATTTCGACTAATTCTTCTTCGTTCAACATACGATCTTCCAATATTTCTCCGATTTTTTGAATATCTATATCATGAAATCCTTATCCACTAATACCACGACAAATGTTAATTATTTTTTGGTATTCATCTTCTATTAGTGGTACAACATTTTCTCCAGGGACAACTTCTGGGCACAGCTTTTACCAGCAAGAATTTAATTTTTAATTGTTGTTATTTTTCTGACACTGGGTTATATAAAACGTGTTGTACAAAAATATGCCACAATTCATCAACCGTGTTATACAAGGCTTTGGTGTATTTGCTCAATTATTAAATAAAAATAGTAATTTCGATTATAAAACTTGAGAGTTCTACAGTTTTATCATACCTTATCGTTATACTGGTTGTTAGCAAAGTGATTTTCAGTGTTAATAATATACTGTATATAAATTACAACAAACATAACATGCATGAGTAATAATGATATAATTAGTACTCGTAAATAACTAATTTGATTTTTTTATTATTATTAACTTATTTCTTTTGAATTATTATATACTAAATATTTTTTTTTGATGGAGAACTTTTGGTATTTATAAACAATTTACAATGTTTTTCCACCAGTTATTATAAGTGCACCTCATTACTTAAATCAGTGTATCCATCATTTGAAATACAGTTATATTTTTAGATTTTATATATATTTTTTTTATGATAATCTTATCAAAATTGTGTCTATACGAGCTTATATTTGTTGTTAATTTAACCATACTTTAATGCAAGTTATAACTATCATAATTAATTTATATCTAATGTGATAGAACGCCAATAAATTAAAATATAAAAACATTTTCATATACACATATTTCTACATAATTACACTTAAAAAACTAAGTTCAGTTTGGTCTGTAGCGAAATTTTCAACCAAAAGCTTTTTTTTCAACCATATCCGCTGCGAAATAAAGCATATGGATCTCCACAATGTGAAGATTGTTTTAACAGTTGTTTACGAGTCAATTATTAGATCAACTGTTTCCGGTTCATGTCTTGGCTACAATACAAGTGAATAAATATTTAAAAAAAAAATTCAATCAGCACGGACCTCAAACCTTTGACTCCCACTTGCTAGGCGTACACGCTATCCACTAGCCTAACGAGGACGGCATTAGCCTAATGAAGGTGACCAATGACTTAGACAGACTTTATCTTAAATCTATTTTGGAGATAAAAATATTTTTTTTATGTAATTTATTTTAATTATTCATCATTATTAGTTTTATTTGTTGACAAATTTGTTTTTTATTTCGTTTATTTAGCTAAAATTACCTATTAGCAACAAATTATTTTCATCTCCACATTATTCCCAGTGTACTTTTGAAAACTTTGAAAGATGTATGAAGCAACGAATATACAAATTATAATATGCAATTAAAGTCTTTTTAATTTGAATGTGTCCGAATTTTTTCAAATGAAATTTCACAGTTTTTTTCTACTATTTGTAGGCTGATTACTTGAATATTTTCATAAATAGATAGAGTAGTCTGCAAACAAACAAATCACTACTATTTCGCACTAGATTATTATCATATAAATAGGAAAATATTTTATTTTGTCTACCGAGAAAATTACTTCTAGTTTTTCAGCACAGAGAAGGAGCACAGGGGTGGGATAAAATTGGCTTGTAAGGTTTTCCTGATGGACGTCTTTTATTCAAATTCAGCGAACTAAAACGAAAGGGCGGCAAAAAGAGATTGATTTTATGTAGAGGATTTTAACACTTTTCGGGAATGGAAAGATTGAGTACCTGTCCAAAAAAGGTTGCCGACACCTTAAAATAACGATAACTACTGACACTTTACTGACGCTAATGGAGGAATAAAAAATATAAACAAGTCACATAACAAGTCTTTTATATAATATTATAACATAAACATTTCGTTTTGGTCAATATCACGTAATATACAATTACGAGTATATGGCACACCCTAAATAACGATTTGTATAGATTAATGAAGTTCTGATTATATATAAAACTTAAAGTTTTGAATATATTTTCCCTTAGCAGAGTTGCACTACATAGCGCATAAGATCACAATTGAAACTAAATCTTTACAGACAAAGCTAAACTTACGAAAGACCAGTAAACTGAAATGCTTCACAGACAGTAGAATATTATCTGTAAATTTCTGACTTACAAGAGGTCGTAGCCATTTTTAGAACATCCATAAAAGTATAAATTATTTTACGAAATTCATAATTTTATCAACACAGCTTTTAAAAATGAAAGAAATTTCAAAAATAGGTGTATTAAAGAAATATCATACTCGAGTCGGTGATTATGAAATAAGAATAAGTCTTTATTATTATTATTTTAAATTCAGTAGTCTATAGACGATTACTGTGGGACTTTTCAAAATTTAATTCTTAGTTTTCCTTTTCTTAAGGCATATCACCATAGATACCACATGTTACCTCCACGAGTCCCTGTTGCTGGCCAGTCTTCTTGTATCCTCCCATGTAATACCAGCGACCCCTAATTCCACCGAACACACCTCGGTATGGTGTTTAGCGGCCTCCCGGGACGACGGAATCCAGTTGGTTTGAAGAAGAGTCGTACCAGATTAAGATACGATTCAGACATTCTCAGCACATGGCCAAGCCAACTCTATCGTCTCGTCTTCACTTTAGATAGAATATTGAACTAATAATAGACGATAGTTTAGTAGTTAGTTTTAACGATTTAAGATTGTTAAATAAATTCATTGAAAAATAATTATAAGAATTAAACTCATAACTAATTGACTATTTATTAAAACCACGTGTATATAATTCCAGTTATTATACATTTCTATCTTTTTTGTTACAGTCTAAATATGCTATAAGAGAATATTCAGCTGGTATATAACAACGAGTTTGAAAGCCTATATACAGATTTGACATAATTTTGTAATTCATAATTGACCTCTATGGCGTTGATACAATTGGTCAGTGGATACTCAATTATTGATTATTGATTCACACTCCAGTTGCATATGATGCTGTCGCACATATATATTTAAAAAAATACAATCCGGTATTATCCCGAGTGCTGCCAGCTCGTCTGGTAGTCCTGAATTCCCAGCGGCCCCCACGCCCCGCGCAGGTCTCGCATTGAGGTCATTAACGAGTTAAAACGTCAAACGCGTCATCAATTACTGCGTCCCTTGCCCCACCGGCATCCTCCTGCCTCCGACCACCGCCGACGGTTCTGTTCTGTTCGCCAAGACGAAGATTGATACTCCGAGACTTCGCGGACAAAGATGTCCACCACATTCGTCTCCGGGAGGAGTGATGTTTACTACGCATTAATATATAGTTTCTCAGTTATAATAAAACTTATATTATTGTACTTTCATAACGTGTATTTGTTATTAAATATATATTCTTGATCAATTTTATCTATTATTAATCCTTATATTAACTCTTCAACCGCAGATGTCACAACAGATGTGTCATGACATTGTTTTCATTCTTTTTTTACTTGAAAATATACTTCACAAATTTATATCAATACTCAATGAAAGAAATGAACCACTGAGGTAAAAAAATAATCCGTATATCAAATTTATTTTGAACATAAAAATAAATATATTCCATATTAATACATAAATTAATTTACTTTTTAGTAAAAGTCTATTAGAAAAAGTATTAATTGGATGTAGTTAAGCAAAACCCATCCAACATCCATTTTTGCAAAATTGAGATTTTCACATATTCAAACTAGTTTAAACTGATACTTCAATTTGCTAAAAACATCCAACCTCAATAAAATTCACAAAAATACTATGGTCATTTTTATAGCCCACATTTAGATATTTTTTTTACAAAAAATACGTTTAAACCAAAGTGGTTTGAGCACTTTCAGCTCTTTTTCACGTTGAAATAAATTAAAATACTATAGAAAACATAGCATTTATTCGTATATCATATTGTGTAAATATAATAGGTAATATTTTTGTCAATATGACTTATTTTTTTGGTTGTCTCTTCTATTTTACTTAATTAAAAAGCAAATGAGCAAACTGAGCCTGAGCTTCGTTCGGGCAAATCTTGTTTTGACTCTTTGGTAGAGTTTTCCCCAATGAAATATATTTTTTTACAGAATGTAGTTGTTTATAATTTGTTGTCTTGTGTACTTTAGCATATCCTAACTTCAATGTTGAACATTTTTAGATACCCTTTCTCATCAAAACCTAACTATAAAATGGTCAACAATTATTTCAAAGTAATTGAATGAATAATTTAACAATCATCTTAACCGATTAAGTGCCAGAAAGGAGTTAAATCGCACAATTTTACAACAAAACGTGGTTTACTAAACAAATTTAAATATTTTGGAAGATTTTAAACATAAAAACGTAGAGATGTGACTAATATGATCGCTAAAAAATCATGATAAAAAATCATTTAATATATTTTAAAAAGCAATATTATAAGATTATATTTGCTTAAAAATTCACAGTTTGCCGGGTTGTGACATCATGTCTGGCACAGAAAAGGTTAAGTAGTTTATAGACTTTAAAACTAATTATTGTTACAAACTTTAAATAAACAATGAAATAGGCGAGAGTGTTGTGTGGCAATATAATTCGGAATTTAAGTAATTTAAACTGTTTTTATTGCTTTTACGTTTCACATTACAAAAATCAATCTATGACTATGATTTTTGCTTATGGCCATTCCGACGACGAATCGCACGTTGAATATTTTAGCGGCCACTTCAAAAGCGACCGTTCTGAACGCCTTCCGCCTCACCCCTTTCTTGTCCTCTCGCCGTGAGCTTAGCCAGTGTTGTGGTGTGTGTTTTTATTTTTCACGCGTCCTCCTCCTGTCCTCGGCGGCCATTTAATTTATGCTCGACTCTACGATTCTTAAAGACGCTCCATAGCGGATATCAGTAGTGATAAACCTTTTGAGGAAATGTGACCAATTTACAACGTATTTTTCTTAGTTGTATTTTGTAACTGCTGGTACAAAGTGACTACCATCACACTTTTATGTCATTTGCGATGATTGTGAATTCTCACAGCGATGATATATTAGCTAGCAGTGTTTAATTGATGAATAAAAACTACCAATAAAAGAATTATGAATACTTAACCGTATAAATATTTCAAATACTGGTTTTTAATTTATACCAGATATAAATAACCAAAGATTTAATCAACTATAAAGGTGTATTACTATTTTTTTTAATGTATTTGAACGATTCATACATTAGGGGTCGTCTATAAACTACGTAACGCTTTTGAGGAGGAGAGAAGGGTGACCACCAACCTCTACATAGCACTACAAGGTGGAGGGTGGGTTAATTTTTATTGTTACGTAACATTTTCCTTCTCAAAAAGTGAGAGTTGATTGTTGTCACTAGTCTTTGAATTTATAATGTGGAAAGTTACGTAACCTTTGAGATGAGGATAGGGGGGAGGTTCAAACTGATGGTGAAACGTGGAAAATGGATTTTTAAAAAAACGTTACGTGGTTTATGGACAATCCTTATAGAATTAAGCCAATCATATACAAGTCAACATTGCTATGTTTAGGAGATTTGCATCACATATACAAAAATAAAAGATTTTCTTCTCTAGTAAGCATTGTACTGAGAACGATTATTTTAGTTTTTTTCCTTTCAACCATATCCGCTGCAAAATGAACCATATGAATCTTCACAATGTGAAGATTGTTTTGACAGATTCTTTTACGAGTAATAATTTTCAATTATTAGCTCAACCGTTTCAGATAATTCCTAATTTATTAACAACTAATTTATTTCTAAGTATTTATGATGTTGTATTGCTCTTTACTAACATTGCTTAAATACGAGGGGAAAGGAAAAAATAAATGTTTAAATAGAGCTATAATTTACGAGTAATAGTTTTCAGTTATTAGCTCAACCAATTCGGTCCATATCCTAGTTTCAAATGCACCTGAAAAAACCCTGGGTAATTTTTGCCAACTTAGAGATTTTAACCCTAGACACACAGTTCGTGAATCGGATGCGCTATCCACTCATCTATAAAGGCGACAAAGTAAGTTTTACTTACTATATGACTATAATAATTGGACGCATATTCTTCCTCATTTTTACGTATCTGTATTATACTGCGTCTTATAATTGTTGTTATGCGGTATAGTGTATTTATAATTATATTTTTTCTTATTTTTAAAAAAAATATTATAGTAATTATAAATATTTAAGTAGCAAAATATTTGATTTAAATAATACTATCTATTATGTATTTACTTTGTAAATAATCTTGGAATGTAACAGAATACATGCAGGAATATAAAAGGTCTTTCATTCAGCGCTTTCTATCTTTAAATTTAAATAAAACAAAGTGTGTG
>JAPMAE010001672.1:0-14982 GCA_036584705.1 Rhyacophila sp. 25_7 | reverse complement strand
ATCTAATGAGCTATACCATAATTAGAATCGCGATAAATAAAAAAGATTTTCCGATTTACACTAATCATAGACACTTGCAAGCTTTTTGCTAGGACTCAAACTCAAGCTTTAAGCTTCAAACTCGCTTCTTGATTTTTTACCGAATATATTTCCAGCTCACTGATATAAAGATCGTAATTTTTGGATGAAAGTCTAAAATTTTAGCTACGCTACTGTTTGAGACGCTGTCAATTTTACCAGAGTGCTCACAAAGAAGCAGAGTAACAAACACCGACTATCAAAAAATCGCTACTGTGCTTCAGTAGTATGAGATATTTACCCATATTATTGTCTACAATATACATATTCATTATAATAGTCAAAGAGTTTAAAATGGCCTTTTGATTTCAGGAAAAAAATGATATAAATACTGTAAACATCGCACTAAATGTTGTTAATAAAATTTATTTAAATAATGTATAGTAGAATCTATCTTCAATAATAGATAAATTGCTATTTATTGCAGGCTATAAAATTAAATCAAAAACAATTAAATAGAACACTTTAGCGGAAATAAGTCCAACATTAAATTAAATTTTATAACCAACGTTATGCTTTTACAGAATATTAGTAGGCATAGAAATGAGGCTTGTGCCTATTAAACGAGTTACAGACATAATTAATTCATACATTGATAATTGGTTATAAAATATATTGAAAGAAAATTTAATGCCAACTGTAATCATTTGAACTAATGCAATAGAAGTGGTAGTAAATATGATAATATTTCAAGTTATAAGTAAGTCACAATTTTTCTCTGTCAGTAAAACTAACTAATAAAAGTATATCGATGGTTAATTTATTTCCGGAGGCTTTTGGAAGGTTTGTGGCATGTTTATTTAAAAGTTTAAATGCACTTTTAAATACGTAATTGAAATGTAACTTAAAAGTAAGTTTTTGAGAATCCACTACTCGACATAGGATAAGATGACAAGGCGACTGTTGTTCATTTATTTCCTCTCTTAACTTCAGTTTTTGCACTATGGTACACAGTAACAGCGTCTCTCGTAGTTCCTCTATGGAAAGGCTGAAGTCATATATGGGAAAATAGTACGGATAGTATCATCTTATATATTAGCTTAGTTAAGAGAAGAAAACATATTATAGATAAATAAGTGGTTTGCCTCATTATATTTTCGTCTGTGTCTTGAGGTAACTTATGCCGCCGGTGTTCTGATGGTTTAATCCAATAAATCATTCAAACTCGAAGTCTATGAATCATTTTAATGATTTGCGCAAAATTATTTTCCATAAAATTCCACAAACTTTGTAAAATTATGTCTGTATGAGATTAAAGTATGAGCATATACTCCCATAAAACATTCTTAGCCGTCTCTTGGTCATGGCCGTACTTGAAGTTTGGCATATTTACAAGCTTGCTATGTCCACTCAGAAATCGACTGATCCAATATAAACAAATACTGTATTACTATCTTAGGTAAATTATTTTTACCTGTAATAAAAGGTGATACCATCATGTGCAGGTTAATTACGGGTATAATCGAAATAAAGTGAAGCAAAAATAATCATACAATATTTTTTGTATGCTATTAATTAAAAATACTGCGCAAAATTACGATTACAAGTACTGACAAGTAAATAAAAGTTGATTTGAATTGAAAACAATATTGCAATATAATAAAAATATTCATAAATCAATCTTATTGTATATCATGTCTTTACACTTCCTTAAAGCATATGGACACAACAAGCCGACTATATAAGTCCCAATTGCCGACTAGTCAACTTAATTTTTTTAATATCATATTGGAATCCGTAACTCTTCCGAATGCATCATTTAAATAGTATTTAACAGCCTTTCGGGACAACGGAATCTGGTTAGCTTGAAAAAGAGTCATGCAAGGTTGAGATGCGACTTACGCACTCTCAGCGCATGACCAAGCTAAGTTAAACGTACTATTTTCATATTGGATGTTACAATTGACTGCATAATCCACCCGCTTATAATTTAGTTTATTATATAGTCATACCACTGCACCCCCAGCATTCATGGAACCTATGTGACTTTTGAGGACATAACTCAGTAGTAGAGCATTCGACTGCAAGTAAATTACGTAAATCATGAATATGCAATGTATAAAAATACAATTTTAAATATTGTGTCTATGTTTTTAACAAATAACAGCAAAAAACTAAAACCCCCCTTCTACCAGAATAAATCTCAAGAAAATTCAAAAACATTTGGTGTGGGTGGCTTTGGCACTCCCCGTCATAGCCTATGTCTACAAGTTAAGGTGGCGGATCCTGCACCCCGCTCAGAAGCTATACGTGTTATTGCTGTCTATAATACCTACATAGTCTATAATATTATAATACACGCGAACGTCATGAAGATTTCCACGTATGCACAGTAGATTAGTGGCCACGCAATCAAATCGCACTGCGAGAATATTAAACCAAAAACTTTAAAACAAAGCTTTAGAATATTATATTACTATTATTTATTAATGTACACATATATATTCTTCTTTTTAGAACCGTATCATGCCTTTTAACCAGAGCATAATAATACTACATGTCGTCTTCAATGAGTATTTGTCGCTGGTCAGTCTTCTGGCGTCGTCCCATGTCATTTCGACATCCCGAAACTCCACCGAATACGTCTTGTTAATAGTATTCAACGACCTCACAGAACGATGGAATCTGGTTGGCTTGAAGAAGAAACATGCGCAATTAAGGTGCAATCCATGCATTCTCAGCACGTGACCAAGCTAAGTCCAACGTCTCTTCCGTGCTTTAGACGTCATGAGAGACTGCGTGGACCAATCCTTTATACCCTCATTTCAAGTAAAATCGTACTATCATACCCTCAGAATTTGCCAAAGGCATCTGTTTTTAAAGCACAGTAAACAATTATTTTGAGACTTCGTGAAGTGGCATGATTCGCTACCATAGATCAGCACTGTCAGTATGCTAATCTAAAATAGGCAGCATTTGGTTTTGACCGAATACAGCTGTGAGTCCCATACATTTGGCAAGACGTTGAAGACTGCTCCAGCAGATCCCATTTGGATAAAAAATGTTCTTTGCAAAGGATCATCTCCCGTGATGTGCACCCCCAGAACTTTTAACCCATCGACGCTCTCAATGTTCTGTCTGCTGATAGTCATGAGAAAAACTGGATCGGGATAAGCAATGTTTTGCATAGTATTCTTTTTCTTTGCATTGATTTTAGATCAACATAGGACTAATTACGAGAATTGTGTAACCTGTCAATGATTTCATAAACATATTTAACGGTCTTGTTGAATATGACAGCATCATCAATTCATTACTTATTTCAATTCTTAAAAAGAAAAAAGCGATATAAAGAATATTATCATGGTCAATAAATTAAAGTACAATAATTATTTTGTCTTATTTGCAGATATTAAAATACAATATTCATATCTCATAATGATATGATTTTATTAATTAAATTTAGTACTAAAATATTTGCGTGTTTCTAAAAATATTCGTCGAAAAAAAAGTCCTCTTGTAAATATAAAATGCACCCTGTTGTGCAACGAAAAGTTTTTAAGCTGTCACAGCTTTTTGCCAATGAATCGTCACGTGTATGAAGCCCTCCTTAGAGGTTAGGTTATATGCAAATATATCTCCTTACTTCTTGAACGAACCGCACGTGTACATGCACACGCACACATACGAGTATACACGCAATAACCTCCACGTGTCCTCTGCACACGTCAACTTGAGCATTAGAAGAAATCTAGGGGGTGCATTCAGTAAACTTCTCAATATGATATGATCCACAACAATAACGGTAGATTCAACGATTATTGAACAGTATACAGGCTGTTGTTTTAGCGTGCTTTAATAGTATATACGTTTAATATAAATATAATAAAAAAACAGGTATACCCCTGCATAAAAGATGTAAAGCTATGGAAGTTGAAAAAGGAGTAAGTAAAATCTTAATTAGAAATTAAGAAGATATTTTATTTGCGACTGAACAGAGTGTAGGCAATGTTTAATAATAATACTAATCTCTTTTGTAATTAAATATTAAAATGGAAGTTTGCTTCAATGATTTCACTGTGATATTTGAGGGGTGTAGTGTAAAAAGTTGGTAATCCACAATGAGACCGTTCTGTAATAATCGCAGTCGAAATTTCATTACATATTTAAAAATATATTGAAAAAGTAAGTTACTTTTTAGGCACCAAAATGAATGAGGACGTGTAAAATGATTAATACGAGTAAATAGGCTAAAATTTGAATCAAATGTAATTTTACATAAGTGTGGGTTACAAACTTTCTACACCACACCCCTCATTTCATAAGTTCCATGTCAAATAATTGAACACGTTGAGAGTCGTACCGTTTGTCTCATCATTGTACCGGAGGAGCATCGAACTAGGGTTCCTACAAATAGCTTTTTGAGAATTTTAGATTTACCGCACCTTTCAACATGACCTCTCCATCTGAGTCTCGTTGCCTGCAAGACAGAGTGATTGGTAGATAAAAATGTGTATTTTTATAAGTGTAACTGAATAATATAGTAATAAAAAGTAGTTACCTGCTTAAAAAAGATACAATTATTCTAGTCTGCATTATTCAATAAGACATCAATAAAAAAATTAAAACATATTGCATTTAAACACTGGTTTGGAAGTACATTTTGTATTAAAGTTTTGCAACAGCAAATTATAAATAAAAATCAATATCAAAAATACAACATACTGGCTTATGAATGATTTTATAGTAAGACATAATAAGAGAAATATAATATGTTTAATAAATTATTAACTGATTTTAGAATTAATCAAAAAATGTGCTTGTGAATCAAGAAATAATTTGAGATATTGAGAACATAAAGATCATGTTTACAATGTTACACATTCTTGAAATAGACATTTCAATGTTTTGTAATCGTTGATTAAATACCAAATGGAAGCAAAACAAAATTAACAAATGAGTTCATTTGGATTGATACAAAAGTCAACTAAAAAGGTCCTGTCTATAGAAAAAGGTGTTTGCCATACCATGCTAAAAGTTAAGTGTAATTTAATTAAAATAAAACCAGTAATACATAATAGTAGTGTATTTTTTTCATAGATTGTAAAATGTGTTGTTATTATCTAGTTCACCCCTGTGGAAGACCCTACACACGGTAAAACGCGAGGTTTTTAATACACTCACGTGTGCCATGCCTTTCGTAATGAGTGACTGTGCGCCCTAAATGCTTGGGGTGGCCGGGGCGAAAGCGTCCCTTGAAGAGTCGCGGGGCAATACAAGACGCGCATAAAAAAAGCGACGCGCTCGGCAAGTGGGTAAACTTTTCATCCGCTTGACGCAATTTAAAATTTAATGATAAGCCTGCGATATATTCACACGTCGCTCGTCTCTCGTTTCCTTCTTTAATGAATAGGTATACACTCTTTCTGTGCTCGCGTCAGGTGAAAACAAGTTTTCTGAAGGTGTTTTCTTTCTGTGTCGATTTTTAGATTACCCCATTTAAACTGGTTTAGAGAAACGTGTTTGTATAGAAAATTGTTATAACACCATCTTCAAATGAAAATCGTCTTTCATTTGATATACAAAAATTGAAAGGAAAATACAATAAAAATAAAATTATTTTTATTCTTTTTTCGAAATGATGAATTATTGTATTTTATTGTTGAAATTTAAAAAAAATAATTAATAGAAAAAAAAACATTGTCAATGTTTTATTCTTTTTAACATTATTTATTTTTTATGTGTTTGTGTATTTCATATAAGAATTATTTTTTTATTGATGTTTGGGAAGTCATTATTGTATTTTAAACATTAATGAAAAAAAATGGTTTATTCTTTTGCGCTTTGGATTTTTTTACTTATTTTAACTAATAAGTTAGAAAATTATCGATTTAAAATTTATTTACATTTTACATAATATATTTCATTGTATTATTGTATTTTCAGAATTATCTGTTATTTTTTTGTCCCTAAATGAACGATTAATATGACAATATTGTGATTCAAGCTATAAAAAAACCTATTTTGTAGGCTTCTACAAATTGAGATTTGTAATCTTATATAGAAAATTTGATTTTTTTCAAATCGCTTTAATAATTTACTGTCGTTAGTATTGACATAATAATTATATATATGTTATTTATAAAAAAAGGTTTTATTCACTTATGTCGCCCTCGTAGGTGAGTGGATAGCGCATCTGCCTCACAAGCCGAAGGTCATAAATTCGAAGCCCGTGTTGGTTGCAAAAATTTTCAAATGTTTGTTCATTCGTACTGCAGTCAGAACATGAACCCGAAATGGTTGATTGCTAATAAATGTTTACTCGTAAAAAAAACTGTCAAAACAATTTTCACATTGTAAAGATCCATATGCGTCGGTTTCGAGCGCATGTGGTTAAAAAAAGAAAAAATATACTTACTATGTATATAAAAGATATGTAGTATTATATTATAAAATTACTATGTTAAAGAAATAACTTTGTAAATATTCTTGTTAAAAACGATAGTCTAAAATATGACTATAATAACAAAAACAATTTATAAGTCGTTATAGAGAACTGGGGAAAAATTATAAGGCAGTGTTTTTTTTATAATGAAAGGTTCTGTATTGATTGTTAAGATAGTCCCAAGCGTAATTTGAAAGAGAAATTTTCACAAGCATGTGACGTTTTTGTGTTATTTTTATCAGTCACTTATTCACGTACGTAGAAGATTTATTCAGGCAGTTCTTTTCAGAGCGAATACCATGGGGGGAAAGTTTCCCCGTCTCCCACGGGTAAGGAAATCGCCTTTGAACGACGGGAGGCTTCCTCTTTCTTTTAATTTTAAAGCACGGCTCTGTTACTTATATTACATAGTATGTTTGGAGATAGACTACTACCATGTGGAGTATAATTTTCTACTTAAGCTTTTATATGAATGTAGACTAGACGACTGTGCTCAATCAATACTGAAATGGATGGGATAAATGAAAATATGTCTTCTGACTTCTTGTTCAGTTTATATTTTATGTAGTAATATGATGATATTTATCGACGTTACAGGGTGATTTTACTTGTAATAAAAAATACAGAATAAGTGCAGAGATTCTGAATTCACATTCATATCAGAAAAATAACATAATACGAGTACAGTGAAATTCGTTTAGTACCATGGAGAGAGAAATATTTTTCATGTTGACAAATATGTTGTCTGTGTATACAAAAAAAAACTGACCGATGTTTTAATGTTGTAATAACAGACTAAACAATGGGTGTTGTGTAGAAAGTTGGTAACACACACTTAGATAGAATTAAATTTTATTAATTTTTAGACTATTTTTTTTTTTATACTTCTTCATTCAAATTTATTTATTTTGAAAACTTACTCGTATGTGCCTAAAAAGTAATCTTGATAACCCCCCAACTTACTTTCTCAGGATATTTTTAAATTTGGGAAGACACTTTCAACTGCGATTATTACAGAACTGTCTCATTGTGGGTTACCAATTTTTTACATCACACCCCTCAAATATATTTGTATCTGGGAGGGAAACTACATTATGTCAAAATGGCAAGTTTTCACTATGGCTGTGTTGTGGTGTTGCTCTTCTCAGTTAAATCAAATATCGTCACTTGCCAACAGTTTTTTCTTGTAGCAAGTCTTTCCAAAGCAGAACTTTAGATTAATTTTATTATTTTTAGATTTTCAGTATGATTCCTTTTTTAATATCTTCAAAGCGTAAAATAAATAAATCGTTTTTCATTATTTTGATATGCGAAAGTGTATATATTATATGTACCCGGAAAAGAAACTACACTTTGTCAAAAATGTCGCTTTTTCACCATGGATGTCTAAAGTCGTTTTTGTGTTGCTTCCTTCAGATAATATTTAACATAGTGTAATATTCTTTTCTAGTAGGATTATAACATAATTGAGTATATCACTGAAAAGATTGTCGTAATATATACTACACAATGCCGATATCTTAATTTTGGAACAAAATTGAGACCGTTTAGTTTAACAACCAGGTACAGATATAAAATTTGAATAATAACAGTTAATAAAACTTTGAATTGGAGATATTCTGCTGTTTAATAAATTGATCAAATACAACGCAAAATAATGAAAACATTAGGTAATCCCATTTGTTTAAAGTAATACTAACACTTTTTTCCTGATATAATGTGAAATGCATCAAGCGGTTTATTATCAATAAATAGATAAACAGTAAGTAATTTGGCAACTACGCCTTTCTTTTCATGTCACCTACTTGTAATTTATAACTGAAATATTAATATAAATAATATTTGTAACATTGCTTCGTTTCTGAGCAGATATGGTTAAAAAAAAGAATTATTATTCTGTTTACATAGAATCATGGTGAAAGTTTTAAATATTATAGATAAGATTTGGTTGTAATTATCAACTTTAAGTCAACATACTCGTATTTTTGCAACTCACTTGATTATCTTATTTATTCAGATAACCTATTATAAAAGCATGCAAATCTAAAAGTCTCCTTTCACTTTGTACTCAATATATCGACAAATTTTAACACAAAAATTAAGCGTCGTTTGCTAAATAAAAATGACTAACATCTAAGTGAAACTGTCAAAAATTTGTAAATACACAATCACGGAAGTAAATAACACTCAATCAGTAAAAAAAGTATTTAGTTAGTTGACTATTTCATATAAGTATAATGTAAACATGACCGTACGTAACAGTTAAATATTCAGTTATTGTACAATTTTTTTCAATATAAGTGTAAGACGTATAATAGTTAATAATAAAGTTACAACACTATTGCTTACAAGAACAAGTACATAACTCAAAAAACATTAAATGCAATAAAGAATTTTTTATTGTACTATAATCATCCTAATATCATTTAAATTGTGACAATGATAATATATATGAAGCGTCTAGTTACAAAAAGCGATATAAACACATTTTGTTGAAATCGAGAAAAAATACGTTCGCATTCAATGCACAATTTTACAATATGTCTGAATGTTCCAAAACCCAATATAGACATGAAAAAAATAAAATGTCTCTACATTGGAATATTTCAAATCTGGTTGATTCCACCCGCATTAAAATATTTATTTCACTTTAAAGTTTATCAGTTAATAAAACCGCTATTTTGTTCTACATTAAACATTGAATGCGATGGAAATAAAAACAAAATTTGACCTTGAAACATAAAAACATTGTTTCTCGACAAAATTTGACATATGCTTATATAGCTGATTATAACTAGACGCTCCAAATGTCTATAAACGTGTCTCGCCTCGTAGGTGAGTGGATAGTGCATCCGACTCACGAGCTGAGGGTCTATGGTCTGGCGAAAATTGCACAATCTTTTTTCGGGTGTATTTGAAACCAGGACATGGATTGAATTAATTGAGTTAATAACTCGCAATTATTACTCGTAAAAACTCTCGAAACACTCTTCACATTGTGGAGATCAATATGCTTCGTTTCGGAGCGGTTACAATGTGTACGATAAACGTATTTTATTCAGTATATTATTATTCTAAGTTTGTGCACAAGTTTTAAAGTATACTCGTACATTTTAAATTGATTTATAAATAAATCTAAACTATGTTTGAAAAATATTTTTTATAACAAAATTAATTGTAAAAATATATGTTACGTATAAGAATTATTAAACACGAGAGAACACTTACATACGAATAATTAAAGAAAGTAAGCTTTTTTACAAAATCGTATTTAAAACAGATTTTCATAAAGAAAATCTTTCTTTCAACCATATCGGCTCCGAAACGAAGCATATGAATCTCCATAACATAAAGATTGTTTTGACAGTTTTTTACGAGTAATAATTGTTAATTATTAGCTCGACCATTTCGGTTTCGTGTCATGGCTAAAATACAAATGAATAAACATTTGAGAAAAATTGCGACCAGCACGGGCTTCGAACCCATGACTCGGGTCTCGAGTCGGATACGCTATCCACTCATCTACGAGGGTGACGAAAAATATAAAAATAGTAAAATCAAACACTAATATCTTCAAATTGAATAGTAATCCAGTTACCAGTTCCATTTAAAAGTTGTGCTGATTTTACAAGTCATGGAACAGAAATATCAAACTAAGGAAGTTACCGTTTATTGAATATGTATTTTCAGTTCAAACGTTTTACAATTTGTTCATCGATTAATTTTGCATCACGAGTACTATTTAATGTTATTGGTGAGAAATATTGTAGTTGTGAAAAATTAAACTTAATATATACTAGATATTTTTTATGTTATTCATCAGCAAACAGCGCGTTCGTCTGTCAATTCTATGGTCACAGATTCGATTTCCGTGACGGGTCACATTTATTTCAAATATTTATTATTTTTGACAATATAGACAGAAAATTACTGCACGATTAGCTAGTAGACTGTGATCAACGTCTTGAATGTTTTTGCCAAATTAGTCTAATAAAATTATAAGACACATGTATTTCTCTATTTTTGTGTCTCCATTTATGGTTTCTCACCGAGATATTGTTTATTATTTTTACAGTTTTTTGGACTTACCCAAATAAGGGTGCGTCTTATAATCGCATAATTTGGTATATATCAGTAATAGTGAACCTATAATCCGCGGGTCAGACACTGACCCATGGAAACTTTTTAAATGACTCACGTGTTGATTTTTACAAACTTTTTTTTTATATTAGAAACGAGAGAACATATAATCGAAAATATTTAAAATATAGTATAAATACCTAATGTTGAATTTATAAAAAAAATATTTTACAAGTGGATATTGGCTAGGATTTTCTGTCGTATCATTTACCTGTGTATGGCTCATAACATTATTTTTACCGCATTCCTCCCTTTTCTGAATAACATCACTGATTTAGCGACGCAGTCGCTGGTATGAAAAAAATAATGAAGAAAATTTGACCCACGAAAAGTTTGATATCACTGAAACGTGTGGTATTATTTCATAAAACATACTGTAATAACTATGAAACTGTTTGTTTAGATTGATTATGTTTTGAAATGAAATCGTTGATGTATTATGGTGATGTGACTTTATTTAAAAATATTCATTAAAATATAAATACTTGAGTAATAAGATGGTAAACGTGAAACTGCAAGAGTCATAGTAGAAAAATTACCGCGGGCAGCAAAAACTGGCAACGTTGTAAAGCGGTTACATTGCAAACAGTAGCGCTCTGTCAAACAGTAGCAAAACGGAATGAAAATAATAATAACAATAAGAAAAATAAAACAGAAAAAAGACAAAATGAAAATAAATAAATAACGTACACGAAAGCGGCGCAATCTCACGATGCCGCGGCTCAACGGCGGATGTTCTACAACTGCGGGACGTGAAGTGTTTCCTAGACACACGATGCAAAGAATCTTTCCAGTGTCAATTATGTAATATGAAATACATATATTATAACGTTAATACTTAAAACCTTTTGCATTCGATGGGTACAATAATGATTGTTTATTTTGAAAAAGCTTTATCGTGCTGCAGACGTGTACAATGAAAAATATTTTTATATTGTATTAATAAAATAATATGGTATTGGATATAATTTTGTTATTTTAACGTTAAATATAATATTATTTTGGATGCGCACAAAAATGATAAAAACGAAAAATAATTGAAGACGTGATTTCTAGATTTATACGTTTTTAATTCTGGTTTTTCAATATGTAATCATTGATAATGAAGGAACCTTCACTTAGTCGTGTATTTTTTGACCAGTGTGTATTGTCGGCGAAAACTCTACCTTTCTGATTAATATTAATACATATGTGGATGATAATTACTTTTTAATCCTAAAATACAATTGGCTATCGATATTTTTCACTCGAGTGAAGATCAGTGTAAGTAGATTTCGCAAATGACAGAATTTGTTAAGCTCAATCGGTAGACGTCCACGAATACTGATATATGTTATTTTTTTCATTTCTTGTGTCATTTTAATATTATAAAAAAAGTACAAAGAATACAGCTACGCTTGTTTACCAGTCAAAAGAACGTCCGAAACTTTATTGTTAGGTAAAAATGGTAATTTTTAAACTTAACGCTTTTTGCCGGTATAACGACGTACACATTATCAATTTGTTTATCTAATATTTCAGATAACTTATTCTTTAATTTATGTATAATTTTATTATATTACTTATTTGAAGAAAAAGGTGCCATGACTCTGAAAGTTTTAGATTCTTTCACAATATTTGATTGTTATACTAAACTAAAGTGATTTTGAAAGTTCTTCGAGAAGTATGTAAAACATATTATATTGTATATGCACAGACTTATAGAATAATATCATTATAATGCACGAATCACTTCACTTTTAGTATCGATTGAAGTAAAAAACAGCTATACCCAATTTCAATTTGGCAGTGATTATTTCCATTTGAAACTTTTTACTCAAATAGAATGCATATTTTGACATATGAATAAACGTTAGAGACATTTTATCGTAAAAACTTACAGTATTACATATTATATAAAACATTAGATTGTTTTAATATTGAAGTTTTTAGCATTGAAGTTCAATATTATTGTATACGCGTAATTCGAATAATTTACCACTCGCCTAGTGGTCATTATTTCTGGTGAAGTCAATAAATAATTTCAGTACTTACGAGTATATCCTTAGACAAGCTTAATAAAAAATGACATAGAAAAACTGTTGCAAAGAATAATAATTATTTTATCCATATAAAATAGTAATAATTCTTAGAATCCTGATCATTCTAGTGATCGCTAACTTCTGGTAGAATATTTTTTTATATTAAATGATAAATATCAATATCAAATATTTGTTGCATAAAATACATTGTGTAGTATTTATTATCAACTATTGCTAAATTGAGAAACTGATACTAATTTTGATGCGGTATACACTATCAACAGTTAGTTGTATTGCTTTGAATTCACTTTACGGAAAGGTAAACTTAAGTAGATTTTTAGAGTAGAAACGTATAATTTATAAAAAAAATAATAAAATATTACAAATAAACGTTGCTTGTAATGGTTCAATAAGTAGCGTGTAAAATATGTGAAAAGGTACTTTTTGTCGTTTATTTTACATATTATTTATACTTAAATTGATTGTTTAATGTCCACTTCTTAGAAATATTTGTATATACATACGCGTCTACTCCTAAGTATATTTTTAGTTTTCAATACATTATACCTGGTGGAAAAACCGAAAGCAAGATCAACTTTCAACTCAATTCTACAATGCTTGAGGTTGTCTAATATCTACTTATTCCATTATCATCGTGACACACATTTCTTTTGATATCATTAAATACTTGATCTGTATAGGTTTGATTTCACCATTAACCAGAGTAGTCAAATTAATTATAACTGTTCATATATGGAAAGTATATTTTTTTTAATTCACCACACTTTTGATTAGTTATTTTAGAATCAGACCTCATCTACATATTGCTTTGTAATACAATATGATATCGACACTGTTTAGGTAAAACGCCGGAACCCTCAGTTTTTTGAAAAGAACTTTTATTTGATAATCACAATGTACACAACTAAATACACGTCATGTTAAAGGGAATTAAGGCAAAAATGCGGAATAATTATCAAAATTCAACATTACATTTTGAAAAAATATAGACCTACGAAGTTTGTGTGGAAAGAAAAAAGCATTTACCCTAAATTTTAATGATTTTCCTATCATAATTTTTTAACTTATCAAATTTGGACAATAAAACACCAATTTATTGATGATTATCATGCACCTCAAGTTTGTGTTAATGTGACTAACTAAAAATCATTAAAAAACGTTTTTTGTGCCTCCTGTATTTTTTTTTTCTATGAGGGTCAATCCCTTTTGCCTTAACACGGCCGATGTGTAAAACAATCCAGTACGCCGACATAGTGAGTCTTTTTACAGCCTACGAAAATTTTTATCAAAATGTGCCATGTTCTCACTTAGCAATGATCCTATTTTTGATTTATGTTCACGCGCTAAGGTTTTCACGCACCGCAAGATCGCCAGTTTTTACTTAAAGGCTTCTGGTGTACAGCAAAAGCATTATTTGTCGACAGGCAATTTCACGCGTCCGTACATTAGCGCAGTACACGGAGCGTGCATTTTCTAAATTCGACTCCATTTTTCCCAATATCCATAAAAAAAGACATCTCGTGTTTCTCTTTTTCACAGCCAATCTTATCGTTGTCGAGTTTGACTCTGTTTCATATAACGATCACAATCGAATTTTTTAATATCTCATAAAATAGACATATTTTTAACATTAGTGTTAATTTAAAAAATATCCACAAAACAACTTAAAACACCTTTAATAATAATCATAAAAATTGTTTTAAATGATTTGATTACTGTAGGCAATAGGCAAAAGTAAAAAATCAATTGACCAGAATCAAAAGGTGAAAGATTTTTGCTTGGCTATTCTGACGTGGTGGGAAACATGAATGAAACTGTCATAGTGTACGCGGCAAACATAAATTGATTAAAGTTTAATATATCGGCTGTCATAGAAAACACAATTGAGAAGCAATACTACGAGTAAACGAATAATCAAGGTATATTTAAAAAGCACTCAATTTACTATATAATATAATATGCAGAACTGTACGGAGGTTTTACGGGGCCGAGATAAATAAAAAAATATCAGTGCCTCATCCGAAAAAAAAACGATTGATTTCTTTTAAGCATCACATTATTTTAAATAGCCGCTCTTTTATTTTAAAATTTGAGATATAGAAAGACCCGATGCTTTTTGGAATTTGCCTTGGTCTAAACTGCGAAAACTTAACACACGAGTTTCTTTCCAGGAGTTTGTTTTTAATTACGGTCGCACAATTGGGTGAAAGTTTTTTCATGAATCTAGCTTTAAATTTTGAATTATATTTAATGTAAGCTACACTATTGTGTATAACACGGAAGGCAATGACTATGTTCAATATAATTGTCTCGGCTATCGATATTTTCCACCTGAGT
>JAPMAE010001671.1:6370-19148 GCA_036584705.1 Rhyacophila sp. 25_7 | reverse complement strand
ACGGTATATACAATCTTCAATCGTTTCTATATATGTTCGGTAAGCTAGCCGAACAGTTTGTGTAGTTAGTTATCAATAGCCAAAGTGCGAGATTGACACAATTGATTACTTTTCATGAAATAGAAATAGGCTTAACTACGAATTATTTTCGCCTGTGTAGCCGACTGAATGTGAAATATTTTCTTGAACGGCGTTAATCGGATAGAATGATTAAGGTATGAAAAGACGATGGTTATAATTAAACAAAAAAAGGCGGGCGTCATGAAGGCATTTCGATTTTAAGAAACAATATTTTCATACAGCACTATATAAATCGTTATACTATAGTACGGATCGCTCGTTTATCAGGTATGCCCAAAGTTACCAAGTGTATTCAAATTCCGTCCGGCGATTAATTTCAGGGGCGTTTCGAGCGGCTTTATTCATTAATTTAACCAATTTTGAAACTACTTTGAATTGCCACTATCAAAACCGACCCGTACATTTAGATAAAGATTTTAATCAATTGATACCTTGATTATTCAATTTAGATTTCAATTATATATAACGGGAAGCCGTAAAATGATAACATTCGTATATCTACAACTCTAAATGTTATTTGGAAATGGTATTGTGGTAGGTAATCGTTTTCATTTTGACTTCCGTTAAACAATTTAGCTTTGAGTTTTAATATGAATAATTTCAAAATGAAACATCAATCTCAATAATTACAAGTTTTCCGAGCGTAATTAATTCAAACATTATAATCAAATTACTTTTATTGTAAAACATAAGAATCTACTCAATGTGCTATTGCGGTCGTCGAGTTGAATTCCGTCAATGGATGGTATTTCAAGTGTACATAATATAAATTATATTTTATTTATTTATACCGTTCTGTCTATTGTACTATCAATCCTAGTAATATCTAATGCGGTGATAAAAAACATCATGTCTTAGGAATATAAGCAGTATTATATATTTTATACAATTAAATTTTTGCCAGTTAGGCGGCCATTACACGTTCAATCTGGCGGCAGTTCAATCTATGATCATGGTTGGATTGACATCGGATTGAACAATGTAATGCGGGGATTGACGAATTGATAGATCAGATTGACTGGGTTTCTATATATTTTGAAATCTGTCATCAATCCGAATCCGATTGATGGTGTGACAGCGTTATATCAATCTCGCGTCGATCACCACTCGGACAGCGATGGAGTCGGAAGTGCAGGAACTAATATTGTCTCAGCCTGGCCAGAATCCGATCCTCCCGGACAAGCCGGAAGCGGAGAGTTTATTTTTTCGTCCAAAAGCTTCTCGTACTGTGGGATACAACCAACGTACATTACAATTATAAATTCAAACGTCAAAAAGCATTGGAAGAGTCGTTAGTCATATTATTGAAAAGCATATAGCTACTGGATACAAAGATTTTTTTAGGAGTTCAAAAGTTTTTTTTAGGAGTTCAAAAGTTTTTTTTAGGAGTTATCGCATGTCTCAAGCGGGTATCCGGTTTCTTTAAATATCGTATAAACATTTCGAAAAGTTTATCGAAACATCTATCTTTCATTCGATAGTAATTTGCATAGTCATTTTCCCCTTTCGACTGTATTTCATTTAATAAATTTAAATGAGAGTAAATATCTCTTTTTTGCAACAAGACTACGTTATCTTTTCCCACGTTTTTTGGAAGCGAGCACTATAACTATCACAGTACAAGCTTTCTTTATACTATCAAGATCCACTTAAATAAATATTGTAATAATATAACATTCATATATAATTACAAATATTACCAACATGACTGTTTGGCTGAGACTGTGACCGTCAATCTGATTAGTCGTGTAATCTCATCTTTCAATCCATTAATCTGGCGTCAATCAAAATGTGATCACGGATTTCGATAGAACTGACGTCAGATTGAACATGTAAGGTACGCCTCATCGACCGTGTTTAGGCGAAAGGGCGTAACCCTCAGTTTTTTTTTTAAAGTGATTTTATTTGAGAATCACAATGTACACAACTAATACACGTTCTGTCAAAAGGAATTAAGCCAAAAATGTCGAATTATTATCGAAATTCAGCTTTAGATTTTGAAAAAAACATTCTACTAAGTTTGTATGGAAAGGAGAAAAGCACAAAACGTCAATTTTAATGTTTTTCATTAATAACTTTATTAATTATCCGACCAGAAAAATGAAACACCAATTTATTGATCATCCACGCACTTGTGACTGACTAAAAAGTTATTAAAACACGTTTTTTGTGCCTCCTGTAAAATTTGTTCTGTGAGGGTCACTCCTTTTTACCTAAATACGGTCGATATGTTCATTGTACCTAACTTAACATCACGAGAAAATAAAATTTCAATTATTTAAGCGTTTTCATAATTGAATGAAATATAAATATTAATTTGGCGATGTTTAATGAGTATTTATATAAAGTCTTCTCTTTAAATTGCTATACTTTGGTTTTTGAACTCGCAATTAGGTAATATTTTGTTTATCCTTTTTTATTATATTGACCTCGCCGTTAGGGTTACATAATGACATTGACAAATATTTTTGTGTATTAATTATACTGCTGTGACCAGCTGTGTGTTGAAAACAATCAACCTGCGATCAAGATATTTTTGAACAAACCGAATTAAATAAAGCAGTTTTATATACAGCTCTGTATACTATTTCAGAGAGGTAAATGCGTATAAAAGTAGTCGGAGTTTGAGGCAATACTCGAAAGTCCTTTTTTTATCGAGGTCTCGAAAATGAACGAGCAAATTATCTTTTGTTTGTGATACCTTTCCAAAAACACAAACAAGTTTTCTTTGACTTAACATGCATTATTTCAATTTTGTTTGAGAGATTTCCTCGAAAACCATTTTATTAAATTTCATACTCACGATAAAATCCTAACTCACGAGATGGTTAACCTAATAACGAAAAATGATAATCTAACACTTTGATCCCTAAATCGCGGAACTACTTCAGATCATATCAGATTCGCATCAAATGGAAAAAGTTTTTTATTCGCAAAGCCCCACGTACACGATATACAAAAATAAATCCGACTGCCCTTGGATTACACGTTTTTTTATGTAGGCGCTACCATTTAGTAGTCAGAGCATGCGGCGCATTAAAAAAGTTGAACACTTCCAGTAACCGAGCATATGTAACATAAAATGTGACTTTGCTGTAAGTTATTACAGGGATAGCCTATTTTTTATATTTTTCATCGTTATATAAAGTAAAATCGTAAGATATCTCAATAAGGTATAATTTTCGTGAATTGTCATCATTGTATTAGTTACCTCTTGTTTCTGTTTAGCGAATCGTCAGTATATCTTTGTACAAAAACGTAGTACTCACGTATACGTTCGTACGTTCATGACTTGTTTTTACGAATTTATCGACTTCTCTATCTCCTACTTGAGTGAAAGTGACTTCAAATTTTGTTCTATGAATTATTTTTCAATGATGGAATCCATAAAAATCATTTGGTAGACTTCCTCAAATACAAAAATATTTTCTGATTGTTTTTATTAATTAATCACATTTTTAAAAACTATCTATTCATATTTTAACTACCATATAAAAATGTAACGATAGTTCAACGAAATGTTTTAATATTATGATTTACTTTATTTTAGTTCAGACTAATCTTACACATATTCAAAATTAAATGTTTTTTTTCATTGTAAGCATAGTTTTTCTAGTAGGTGAACAATACTAGCGGAAAACAGTTTAGAACCCCGCTGAAATGATTTTCTTTAACACAGGACTTAACAATTTCTTTTTTATCCGGTTTTTATACGAGGCGTTATAGCCTTACGCGACATTACTTTCTTTTGAGTGCTGAAAAAATCATCTTGCAGGCTTTGAATTGAATTGATAACTCACATAAAAAGAAGAAAAATCACGACAATTTAAGTATAGTATTATGTTTCAACATTTCTTTTGTAGTTCGGAGGCGGAACTGAATGTAACCGAGCGGCTCATTTTTATTATAGGTGCACTTTGAACTCTGAAAGCCACACCACGCACACACTATAATCTTCACAGGATGCATAAATTTAAAAGTGTTCTTTTTCTACTCGATTTTGGTGTTTTATAATATATCACGTCATCGATGAATCCCTAACTACCTTGTGTGCATATACGCAACCTTTTCCGTGTAAACTAATCTGTGTGAGGTTATGATATATAATGTCATTGATAATTTAGAGTGAGAATAGGACAAGTAATAAAATTATACCGGCTATTTGTTGATTGTTTACTTGCTGACGTTTCTTTGCGGTAGTTAAACCTAATTAGAGCTCGCATTAGCGCCTAGTGAGATTCGAGAGCAGGTGCACTCAGTGTACTCGTATATTGGGAATACGGTGGTTGAGTGCGGCGCGTATCATGTTGTCATGTGGAATATGGTAAAGCTTAATCTTTGAATTTTACTGATACTGTATTTTACGAAACGTGTTTTAGTAATATAATGGAATGACAATGCAATAAATGTTTACGATATATCATGCATCCATGTATAAGACGAACTTAACAAAACGAATCAATATTTCAAATATAATACTGCACTTTTGACATTTTATTAGTCATAATATTTTTAATAATTAGTTGATATTTTTGGGAAAGCTATTTACGAATGATCGTTTACGTTTGAAATGAAATAAAATAAATTTAAAAATACTCGAATAAATATGTTTGCAATTTGATTAATATGTGTTAACTGTGAATGTATTTGCACTAACATAATATAATGAAAAACAACAAACATTATTGGCGACATCGACTGCTGACTTTGATATTTGCATATGCCAATTTTAATAATTAACGTACAATTAATGTCTGATAAATAAATATAAAAAATACAGTTCATGCGGTTATAGAATTACAAAAGCATCGAAGAAAAATCGTGAATATTTGGTTGAAATAACACTGTTCTAATATCGCAGTTTCCGTGTCTACAAGATTTAGCCCACTATGGTTTTTAACATAAAAATGGCAATTTAAGGGAGAAATTGTTGGGGCCATGGATGAAATGAACACAAAAATGATGATACAAGCTAAAAGCTATACAATATAGTAACGTTTACGAAGGTTTCGAAAGATTTCGTTATAAAGAACCAGTGCACTACAAATATGTCTGAATGGGTCTATCTATATTCATATTGATGTATAAAATAATATTTCCCAACAAAATTGCGAAATCCGCGAAATACGGTTACTTACAATTTACTAGCCTACATTTATACTCAAAAAAATATATTACCATATCACCATTGATTAGATATTAATCTTAAGATAGGCCAAACACTTCAATTGAAATAGGAATGTAATCAAGAAATATTTGCAGTTTCTCTTTGGAGAATTTAAAATATTCATTGAAATATATCTGATTACTTCATAGTAATGGCAGGATTAAAATAAAGCGACTCTTTGCCACCCATACTTTTTAATCTGGCTCATGAGAAAGCTCAAGAGAAGCATTCAAAGCAGAAGGTGGTGTCGGTCTTAACGGTGTCCAAAAAGTATTAGACTATGCGGGTGATCTTGTGGTGCTCGGGACAGTCAGGCCATTTTAAAATATATCTTTAGTCCTCTAGAAGATACTGCGAGGACAATAAATCTTAGGCAAATAATGAGAAGAATGGAAGAAGGCAACCTGTTAATGGGCAATTCCACATTGAAAAGACTTCAGTGCTTAACTACTCGGCAACTAATATTTTAGAAAAGAACGGAGCGGGCTATGAGAACTTAGATGACTGGGTCACGTCGTTAGGTACGATGAATATTGAACTCTCAATACGATAATCGAAAAAAATTCAGGAGGCACTCGAACCCTTGACTGTAATGGGCATAGCTGGGCTGATAGTATCACGAGAGATAGATTTTAGTTTGGGTTTCAGAAAGGAGTAAGTTAGATACGGAGAGTTCTGAAGAAAGGGTGTGCAGTCGGCCGTTGATATTATACGCATAATTCTAATATCGCAGTTAATTTTAAAGTAGATTAGTTGTATTGGGGGCATTATGAATATGCTGTGGGTGTTACATAAAAAGTATAATTTTCCATATTTATTTTCGACGTACGCATGTTTCTATTGTCGATTTTTATTTTTACTACTTCCAAATTAAAATTGTATTATTTATTGTTGTATTTGGAAATATAATATTGGATTTCCCTACTATAACTCAAACAAGAACAATGATTTTTTATAGTTGAGTGATTCTCGTCAATGGAATAGTCATGTTAAATTGGTATTTACGAAATATTCCATGTGTAGGTTCAGAAAAGCAGTTTAGCCGTATAAGAATAGTAAATAATTATGTGCATGAAACTTATTCAAGTGCGTACCGCGATTCTAAAGCGGTTCTAGGATAATACGCATCCATGAAAAAAAAGCGGAAGTTTTGCTTTTCAATTGTCAACAAAGCCTTAGATTATTTCAAACGTCGTGGCTTGGTGGCTATATTTTAATAATTATAGGTTATTTTTAGACGTAGGTATACTATAAATCTATTACGAAATAATTATTCCCCTAGAATATGATACGGAGTGAATATCGCAAAATTTATTCAATGTAAATTTTTACTAACAACATACGTATGTACAATATATATATATTACGTAAAACATTAAAATACATTAATAAAAATACATAGATTCACCAAATTCATCATTTTTAATCACGAGAACACAAGTGAGCTCTTTTCATATTTACGTTTGCGATATTGTGTAATGTCTTTTGAGAATAAATGTTTAATAATTATCTAAGAATGACATTCCCGTCTATATTATCATTTTATAATCTTAAATTGGTTCGACATTGATTAAATTGCTCTTAAATAATATCAAACATGTTTAATTAAAAAAAAAAGTTCTGCATACGCTATAGAAATGAATATAAACGAATCTAAGATTCTTTTTAATCTTTTTAATCTTAGTATTTTGTTCTTTTCCTGAAGATATAAATAAAAATAATTTCCCACTCTTTTTAACCGCGCCAAACTGTTTGCCGCGCTGCAGTGGGGAATAAATAAAACCCATTGCCAAAAATTTTACTATTTTGTCTCAGTTGTTCGAAATAACTACGAACAACAAATTTTCGCAGTAGTTTTAATTGCTTCGAAGCCGTGAAATTATTCAAATACGAAAGTCTTTTGCTGGCTCTTTGCTAATTCAACTCTGGTCACTGGCGCTCGGTTTAACATAAAGTGTAATGTTTTAGAGACCATGTAAATCAGCGGCTTCCGACATTTTATCACTTAATCGCGCATATTATTTTTAACGTATGCAATATTTTAGTTACTTTCAGATAATGAGTCGATTCTTTTTAAGGGAGTTTGACTGACTACTGATACTGTAACACTTTCTTTGATTCTATAATCGAATAAACAAAGAATTAAAATGTGTTCTATCGTATAAATATAATTATGACAATATAAATTGCGCATGGCGTTGTGTGTGACGTAAACTT
Source organism: Rhyacophila sp. 25_7 (assembly GCA_036584705.1). Lineage (NCBI taxonomy): Eukaryota > Metazoa > Arthropoda > Insecta > Trichoptera > Rhyacophilidae > Rhyacophila > Rhyacophila sp. 25_7. Next base: position 11,683 of record JAPMAE010001671.1, on the reverse strand, counting down.
TAAAAACCTTCTACTGAACGTAGATATATGAAGTGATCAATTAATGAATCGTATAAGTAAATATTAAACTTGACCTGATTAAGTCGTGCTGAATAATTTTCGACGAATAGTATAGGTTTAAATGATCTGTATTAATCAGAAATCATGATTTTTTCACCAAAACTCGTTTTATTTTTTATTACTTCTTCATTAAAGTACCTAATATTATCTTCATTGGACTATCGTATGTATAACGGCATTAAAAAGATCATATTTTCAAATGAACGCTCTAACAATTTTAATTGTCGCCCATCCAATTTAATATGACCTACTCGTAGCTTCCGCGGCACTCAGAGTAAAAGTTTTTTTTCGTCACACACTACAAAAACTTTTCAAGCGTGTTAACTGTAAATGGGCGAATTTAAATTAAAAATAAACGTAACATTTAGCTGCAATTTGTCTGGGAGACTTCAACGTGTATTTGTTCTTCTTTGGTTTTTGAAACATATTTTTGCAGCAAGCTTTGTTGTGTTTATTATTGTTTGTGAAATTAAAGATTGTGAAAGGGGTAGCGATATCTTTAACCTCATTGGACGATAGGAATACAGTTTAACTGATGGCAAAAGATTATGCACAGTATACGAGGATTTTTTATACATTTTGATGAAAAAACAAAACACTGAATTATCTATTACCAATACTTAATAATATTATGATAACGTATTACTGTATTATTATAATTGTCCGTAGAATTACTAATTAATAAGAAAAGAGATGTAGTGATTCATTTTAGCATTACCATTCGATTTTCGATTGTATCAAAACTTTCTACCAAATCTGCAACTAATAATCAATGACATGTAAATTAGTGAATATCTAATATCTTAGATATTTTGTTTTATATATTATATTTTGTATTACAGAATTGGGAGTTATTAATACTATACATAATATTGTGTCATGTAAAATAATTAAATCGAGGATTACAGAATAGAAATACTCGGTGTTTTAATGTTGCTCTAGGCTTCTGTAGTGGTATATTAATTGCATTTAACTTCAGCAGATAACGTGATTAGTCATGGACTTTTGAGACCTGGTCCGCGACGGGTTCTAATAATTGGCTCAAATTAGTCGGGAGAAACCAGCTAAGGTGCTGGTCGTTTGCCTTTTACCCTTCTGCGGACGCTGCATTTCCCGGGGGTCGCCATGAACATGCCTGCAGTTGGCGCACGCTGGTGGTTTGGCATTTCCCAATATTTACTATGACCACAACTACAGGCGTCGATGTATCTGTGTGGGAGCTTTTCAGCCATTAACCTCCAAATTAACAGATGCCTGCAAATTATGTGTTATTATTATAAGCAAAATGTAATTATAGTAAAACGGACCGTGGAGTCTATCATCACATCCAAAGTGAATATGAGAAGTTTGACTTCGCTCGATTATGCGCTGAGAATGCACGAACCGAACGTCAACCGTGAATGCTTTTTCTTTAAGTCGTCCCTCGTCTCGGGAAACCGCTGAATACCGTGCGTAGGATGAGAGGTCACACCCTCCGCCTGTCTTCAGCCGTTAATGGGAGGATCGCCATGAGACGTCCGCAGGGCTCTGTCCTCGAAACCCTATTGTGGAATTACGCTGACAACATGCTCTTCTCCTCGTGGAGAGTAATATTCTAAATATTAATCGACGTCGATCGTGCGTCAATACGGATGGCGTCCTGGTCCGCTTCTTTATGAGCGTGAGATATCTGTTCGCCATCTTGGTCGACACACTATCATTCGCCATTCGCGCCTCCACCATGACGGGTAAGGCCTAAGCGGCCTTCCAGAAGATGTCCCGATTATCAAGGAACACTGGGGTTTCACGCCGAAGGCACTGAATACAGCCCACGGTGCGACTTTCATTGGAATCGCATCATATGCATCTAGCGTGTGGTATAAAAGAGTTACGAGTACACTCGTGGTACGTAAATTAAACTCAAGATAGCGATCTAGCCTAATTTCACTGACCAAGGCCAACCGGACTACGGTTACGAATGGGCTTTTCGTTCCTACAGGCGTTCTCTTGCTTGATCTGTTTATTTTGGATCACCAGAATCCATCCTCACATGTGTCCTATATGGCACGCTGACATGGTATCAACCAAGGCCATTTTCAAGACTCTTAGTAAATTTTCGGCATCTTACTGGAAGCAATTTTGCACAGACTCCCAAAAATGACTTGTTGGTCTCGAGCCTGGGTACCCAATATGACTGAGTCGTCAACACTGCGGGGTGAATAGGGCACCTCATGCCAGCGGGGACTGAGTGAAAGGCAAACTACTATACTTTCTTTCTTTGTCCTATCTAAAATCTTACCTTTCAGCACACTGTGCATGGTGATACCATCCCGTGTGACTCCGCTACAAGTAGGTTTAAAATCAAACTGTGAGAATAAAAAAACATTGCTTTTGTGAAAGTTCGGGCAGACGACCGCGCACAATCGTGGCTGTGAGTACTGGTGGGTCCTTCAAAACCATTCATATGTATTCGGCGGAATTTCGGAATGCCGGTGTAATATGAGAGGATGCAAGAAGGTACTGTTTGTTACAACTCTTTAAATCTAATTATCTCCAAAACGGTTAATCTTAAGAATAAAATATTTTTTGTATGAAATTAAATAAGCTATAAATTTAATAAAAAATATTTTTTCTGTAAAAGTGAGCGTTAATGAGATATTCACGAAAAACCGTTATCAGTGACCTTTGATCCTGTATAAAATCTTTAGCGGCACTCGGATCGATGAGGACTTTTAACATTTTGTTTAGAACCATATTAATAGTGTTGTTAAATAAACATTTTTTAGTTGTTAGACCATTTCGAATCAGGGTTAAGTCATTGATAAAGTAATGCAAGCGATATTCACGTCAGCTCTTTTTAACCATCGTCTAAACAATAAAGTACTAAACTATCTTTATAAAGTATGTTCCTGTCTAGTATGTGCGTATAAATAATTATGGAGCTTCGGTTGACGAGTCGAATTCGTAGGTTACAATACTCGCTCGTTTATCAACTGCCTACCACAGAGCTCCGTTAAGAACAAACTCGAAATTACAGTCGGTATACAGGAATACAAAAATTATTCCGATTATTCACAAGAACAACTGAATGTGGTCGTTCATGATAGACATCATTTATGTGATATGTATTAGATTATTTTGAAAACACATCTAATGGTATTCATATGCTTACCGCAGTTATCTTTGTTGAAAACGGAGTTTGCAATGGACATTACGTCGATATAACAATAGCAAAGATTAAATCTTCAAAACGATGAAAGATAATAATGTCGTGCAACATTGTAAGGAAAAAGTATAAAATTTAAAACAATTTTACAATTCAAAAGAATGTTAATTTGGAAACCTCTTCATCTAATCGAAAAACATTGCATTTTTTCATTTAAAAAAAATTCATCATACAAATAAAATAAGAGTGAAATTACCATATTGTTATTCATCAAAGAAATGAACCCAAATTTTATATTGACACAATTAAACGAATGCAAAAAGGATGCAAATTTAGTCGAAAGGAATTTCTTTTGTCGAAACCCTTTGTGCCTTTCTCTCTTGGAACTCGATTTAAAACAAATTCATAATGGTATTTGCGGTTTCAACTTTAATTGAAGTTTTTTTTATATAACCTTTTGTACTTTTAAACCCTTTAACTAATATTGATACAGGCTGGAGAATTCAATTATTTTCTTAAATTATTGAAGCTTAACGATTTCAATAAATATATTTTGTAATTTAACAATTCAATATTAATTAATAAACAAATTAAATAAAAAAATGTTGAACTAATATTTTACGGATATAAATATTGCTCAGCTATGTGTATGATAGAATTACATAGAGAGTGAATATATTATATAAAATACTCGTACACAAATAATACGATTGTATTAAATATTAGAGTATCGTTTTAGTTTTAAATCGTGGTGTATTTATTGTTCGGCCAATTGAAAATCGGTTTTTATCATTTTATGAAATATTTTAATCTTCGCATTTGGTAAATAGCATTTTTTTTTTTATCCATAAATTTATCGTTTGATCACAAACTATAAATATGTAGTATTTGTAGAACCACCTCGATGAGCTATGTTGCTATCTGTTGACTCAACATAGTTTAATTGGGTATCAGACAAAATACGGATGGTCAAACTCCCGACGACGACTAATCTGACTGACTAATCAATTCGCAGAATAATCGTATTCGATGCTCAATATGACATTGGTAGAAAAACTTATGAGAAAAGAAACAGTTGCAACTAATAGAGTCATCAAAATTGACATAATTCAATTTTTACATTTTTTTGGCCTCAATAAAAAATTCTATTTTTTCGGGTATTCATTTTATAGAAATTCAACTGATATTCAGATAAATTAATACGGTTAACATTCTCATCGTTTCCGAGTTTAAAATACTAACATAACATACACATGGACTCTCTGACAGAATACGTTTAAATACATTTTGCTTTTTAACTAAATTTGCATTAACATAATTCATCTTAAAGTAGGTTATGTTGCACACTAAAATTGTACATTTTTGACCCATTCCAAATAATTGTGAAAATTGCATGATTTTCATGTTAAGAAACAAACATAGTCTCCCAACATACAAGTCTATCATGAAGTCCGCTATATATTTTATGCAAAGAAAATACTAAAATGGTCTAATTTACATTAAAAATTCTGTTCGATATTTAATCAGTTTCAAATATATTCTTCTTAACGATACCAAGTATATATCTGCATAATAAAACATTTTGAGGTAATAAATGTAGTGTACCATTTTGCTTTCCACAAAAGATTGAAATTTATATGAATGTATAATGTAGTCTTATTTATTTATATTAAATTCTCAGAAGTCCATAAAAATAACAAACTTTCAACAAATATCTTACTGAAATATGGCACACAGTATTTGCAGCTGTTATTTTCAGGCAGGTAGGTAAAGAAAGCTTTCAATCAAAAGCTTCCCGTAAGCTTCGCCGCCTGCGAATAAATAAATATGTCGTCGACACCTCATTTGCCGCATGCGCCGTTTCGCTCTCACCATTTGTGTCGCGAACTGCGATAAATATTCAGCCACGTGTCGTTGTCATCTCATGTATCACCACTTTCAAAATATATTTTATTAGTTTTATATTAACAGAAAAAATGCTCGCAAGCATTGTATTATTTTTTTAAATAAACCTACAACAAAATTTACTCAGCCATATATATAATTCACGCACCGTAATCATCGTCAAAACTTTGGAGACCTTTTATTTTCATGGCATAGACTTATTA
>JAPMAE010001668.1:2055-16580 GCA_036584705.1 Rhyacophila sp. 25_7 | reverse complement strand
CCGGTTTTGAGAATATAAAAGTAGCATAAAGCGGACTGATAAATGCAAACGTAAATAAATGTCAAAAAACCAAATAATTATTTGCCGAGTCGTTTGTACACAATAATAAAAAAATCAAAAATTATATTAAAAGAATGAAGTAATAATGACTCATTTCAACGAATATAACCGATCAACGACAAAAAATATTTTTAGTAACACTATCTCGCTTTCATTTTAAGACATCGGATAAAAACGTAACTGAATAAAATACATCCTAATAATATGTTAATGAGCATATTAAATTAAACTCGTTATGTAAAACTTGTTTCACGTGTTGCTCTCATAGTTTAACGACGGTTTAAGCTCTTCGTTTTATCTCAGTAATCGCCATTGTATTGATTAAAATGAAAACTAGTTTTGAACTAAGAAAAAGAAGTCTTGATACGTGTGGTTATGCAAATTCAAATACCAATGGTCCGATCATTAAACAATTATTATTATTTTTATATCCTTCGATCTGAGTGTCAAATATCTGCGTATTATACAAAAGAAGTTTTTAATTCGCACTAATATAATATACGAGTACATAAAAACAACATTATTGAGCGACAGTGCCTAGATCGTTGAATAATGTTTTTTTCTTTATTTATTTTCTGGTCCACGAGTCTATGAAATACCGTCAAATAAATATCTGTGGCCTAATATTTGAAAAATATAATATTTTTGTATATGAAATAGTTTTACTAAGATAATTCTTCAATATTTTTAGTCTTTATGGTCTTTTAGAAAAGTAAATGTGCATATCTCATTTAATAAAGTGCAATATAGAAAGCTGTCTATTTCATATTTGAGTCGTATGGTACATGCTCGTATATACGATAAATCCATTATTTTAAAAAAATGAACTATGAATTAGGTTATTTTCTAGCGGCTAATTCCCATAAAAATAAAATGTTATGTTCCAAACGGTCATAAAATACTATGTTTTATTTGTTTGGAACATATCAACATTTTATTTTTATGGGAAGTACCCGCTAGAATAAAACATAATTCTAACTTATTTTTTTGAATAATGGACACATCGTAAATAGGAACTATACGACCTATTTATTCTTGTAATAATGTAATTTTGTATATACTACTTTTGTTTTTAAATTTATATTGTCCTTTAACTATATGGAATTTTGTTTTGAACATATAAAACGGTTATGTAATATTATATAATAAAAAAACATTATACAATCATTCGGTTAAAATTAGAAATCAAAATTTAACTCTGGTGTGTAAAACATAATATATTTAGTAAATATATTATTTTAAAAATCTCTGCAAACCCATCTATCTGGCGAGATAAAACTTTAATAAGTAATACATTATATAATAGTTTTCAAATACAATTTTAGGTTATTTAAAAAATAATATGGTAACTCTTGTTTTTTTTTATATACCAAATTATCAACAATCCAAATGTTAATACTGAATTAAACGAAATTTAAGTGTGTATAAGTGAATAAACTCTCACTAGACCGATTAAGTCCCAGAAGCGAGTTAACTCGTACAACTTAAAACGTAGTTTTCTAAGCGAATTGGTATATGTTGCATGATTTTAAATATGGAAAATACAGAGATATGACTATAATATGATCATTAAAGTCACGACAAAGAAATATTCAATATATTTTTTAAAGAAACGTTATAAAGTTCTATTTTTGGTTAAAAATTCACAATTGCCGGGTTTTGACATTTTGTCTGGTACAGAAAAGGTTAAATGTACTAATAAATAATATATTAATACTAGTCTGATAGAGAGAGTAAATGTTTTAATCGGAAATTTCTCACGGAATAACATATTATTATAGTTTACAATATAGTTTAATCGTTTAACCCAATTATAACAAAATATATGTATATACATACTTCAAATTCATTAAGGTATCACAATAACCTGATTCTTATAATTAACAAAAAAAAAAATAGTTTGTTTATTAATTAATTAATTACATTTTATGATAAATAAAAGTATATTGAAGACGAATTACTCACAAAAAGTATCAAACTCATTTTTATTTCGCATAATTTAAAACGCTCCGTAACAAGTTATCAGTATTACTAGAAAATACTAGTTACCAGTTTTTTTATAATATTTTTTATAATATTTGGAACCATTTTACTGGTAACATAATAATATTTTAAAAATTGAGACGCATTTTAAGATAAACTGGGTTATAAAAAATATGTTATAAAATTCACATTTAAAATTATCTATGAATGACAAGTTTTAGAAACCAAACTAGCAAATTCCATAAATTATGCGTGTTTAGCATTTCAATTTGTTTGGGAAGTTAGTAAACAATGCTTAAATTTAATAATTTGACATCAATTGTTATAGAGGTTCTTATTTATTATTCAAAATACAAAAATAACTGTCAGTCAAAACGTTTTCTATGCTGTCGTATTCCCTAATAAAAGTTTCATCTTTACTTAATGTTGTTATTATTTTTTAAATATGTCTGTAGTAGTGCTTTAATTAAATTCTCAGAAAAAGATTTAGGACACGTTCAAAATTCATTTATATGTCAAGTAAAAACAATAACCGCTCTAAAGCTTGGATTCTTTGCACCCTAAGGGTTGAGAATACGAGGCCCATGGGGCTTGGCTGCTGTGTTCCGCCCTCGAAAGTGGGGCGGAATGGTGCTCAATGTGTTCATGTCGCGCCTAATTGTATTACCACTGAGAATAGCACACCCGCCCACCCCTTTGTAGAATTTCGTCTGGTTACTTATTTTCAAGAGGGTGTAATAAAATGTATTTAAAATCATACAATTCATGTTATTCATTTAGTAGAAAAAATATTTAAACATGAGTACAATATTTCAAATTTTGCTTAACTTTAAATACGCTAATATTTAAAAATATATATATTTCTCATAAAAAAATCGTAGCATACAATGACCACGTTCATTTTTTTCCTTTATTTGACTTGAACGGGAATCGCCTGACTAAGATAATTTTAAACCTAAAATTAAAATCATAAAAACTATTTCAGTTATGACGGGAAAAGTAACAGGGTGATTCAAAGCTTACCAAAAATGGAGAAATACTGAATAATTAAAATTGATAAAAAATTGTAGAAATTGACGTTAATGAAAATCAAAAGTGTTATGTCTAGTTAGTTTTATCAATGTAAGAATGTTTATTTAAAAGAATAATAAAAAAATAATTTCATAAATTTAAATAATTTCATCATAAATAATCATTTTACGCTTGTGTTACGTTACGCAATAATGACATTTTATATATGAGATAACGTAGAATATCAAAATAAACATTTAAGTTTTTTATGGGGGCTCCGATTGCCACTTGTTACAAGTAGAAATACTTAAAACTTACAATCACACAATCTTTATATTTTTAGAATATAATATTTATTCATCATTTTTAAAAATGTCCGCAAAAGTGAATATTTTTTTAATACTTACTTTGAAGCAATCATTAGCATATTAATAAACATAAAAACAAAATTAGCTTCACAATTGATATCTATTTTAACTTCTCATATGAAAAAAATAACCAAATATCATTACATTTCTGTATAAAATGAACTATACATGTCATCTTGTAGGGATTCTTCAATGTCTTATAAAAAAATATTTGTTCCACAAACAAAGAATAAGACGAAAAGGGTGTCTTATTTTCAGATCCAGATTAATAATATTTATGATAACATATATTAATCATGATAGCCTAAATAGTGTAAAATCAAGCGTAAAAAATGTTTGAAACCGTATAAATCAACTCGCTCAAAATGACATATTTACTAGTAGATATGGTATATTAATATTTGCATGTGGTCTTCATATAATCTGTAATATTATTTGTATCATTATGGAATCTCAATGCAATACAAAATATGGTATGTGTCCGTTGTTGTAACTTATTTTACCCGATTCCGATAAAAACTATAATAATTGGCACAACAGCCAGTAATGTCTGTCAACTAGGTATTTCGATTCAAATACAAAGCTTGGTTCCAGTAATAGTGGCTATGTCGCAATAATACTCGTAAAGCTTAAGTATTCCGATGCTATTTTATTCATTTGTTGAATTTTTAGAATTCCTAAATTGCTATCCCTTACCAATGACCTTAGCGTCATCAAATTTTGACATTTTTAAATATGCGACTAAATAAATGACATCATTGTTTTGGAATAGTAGTATCTGAACTTACTGTCAATGATGACAGGACTATTAATTCATATAAGAACATTATTTCACATGAGGTCTACGATTTTATCAACCGAATAAATAAATTACTGTTACCATTATTGTTGTATTGAAATAAATTTTAATTATATATTTTCACAGTTATTTCAACATTTTAAACAAATAATTATAATAAGCTATATTTAAAAATGGAATTAGAACTTCGTGAAACTGAAAATAAAACGATTTAGTCACGATATTACCAACAAGGCTTCTTTCTCACGCCCGAGCTCGACATTTTGATAAAAATGTCAATTCGCAAGGGTACCATTATTTATCTGCTATTTACCCTTGGGAGAAATGGCCATCAATGTTAATATTTTCACTCTTGAAAACTGTTACATGATTTTCAATATTTTGATATTAAATATTCACTGTTAACATCCCTATATTATATTCTGTTTCATAGTGACTTCGTAACACTGATATGAAATACGACTTCCATGAAGTGTTTATGTAAGAATAAACATTAAAAATCAAAATAAAAAGAAAAATATTCCCATAGTAATACGTTAAAGTATATTTAATAGTGTAGGTTCATAGATAGATAGATTAAGATATATCTGAACATGAATACATCGCCTAAATTAAAGGAGAGTTTCAAAATACACGACTTAAAAAAACTGAATGAAACCACTCGTATCATTTTTAAATATAAAAAAATATTGCCCAAGATTGGCCGATTTTACAAGAAAATTTGAAGTCAAGTGGTGTTTATTCTTTATTTATTTTCAGTTTTAATAAATATTATAAACATATGCCAAAAATGGAATTTTATTCAGCAGCATAGGTCCTCACACTGGTCTAATAGGGTACGCGGATATCGTGTATACCAGAGCTCATTTTAAGGCTATTTCAAGATTTGTGGCATTTTATGGAGAACAATTATACCCAGACTCCTATCCTTATCCATCGTCCTTGGACAGCCGAGTCAATTGAGTCATCAGTACGCCAAGTGCAGAGAGCACCTCATACCACAGAAAATTTGATCAAAAAACAAAAGCTTTGTTAATTTATTTCCTCTCTACTTAGTTTTTGCATTTAGGTGCATGGTGATACCGTCCCATGCGGCTCAGCTACGGAGAGGGTTAAAACGGCGGGAAAAAACATATATATATACTTCGGATACTCTGCATGCCATGGACAAGTAAGTATGCCACAAATCGCTTTTGGTAATATGTGCAATTTTACTTGAAATCGCATATTGAGTGTCGACAGATTAAGGGGTCTCTGGTCAGTGAGGGCCCTCATGTTTTGCGTGATTTCGCAATGAGGTAGCTACGCCACTGGCTGCATTTTGATATTATCTACGAGAATTGCAAGTTCCTTTCAGTGAGTATATCTGTACATGTCTTTTCAGGCAATTATATTTTATTAAAACATATTGACAATAATGCAGCAGTGCTACCAAAATAATAAAAAAATCCATATTATATTCTCCAGTTGTTTCTTTTATTTCATACTCATGAATATCATAAACAAATGGCTGTCACAGTCAACTAATAATAATAATTGAAATCTGTAAAAAGTAAATTATTCTTTGATTGACATTTAATGATTTATGTGAATGTTAGTTCGAATTGGTAATTCCTGTCATGTTTCACAATTAAACAACTATTATTATTATAATCATAACACGAATAACTTGTGGGTAAAATATTTATGGGTGTCTTACATTGGGAAAATTCAAATATTTTTTTGGAGTTTATCCAATTTATCATTATACCCCTTCTAACCGACCGGTTTTTTTTACTGACTTCTTCTAATTGTAGTCGTTCCATTGCTTCGCCATTTCTGACAAAATATTTTAGTACCAGAAGTACATATGTATTTTTGCATGTGCATTAATCCCACTTTATTTTATAAACAAAAAAAATGTGACACCGTTTGCAAATAATAAAATAATTACGAGTGATACAGCATGATATGAGGTACTCTGATTTCATACAATAAATGTAATATGTCTGGATGAACAATGGTCTCCAAGAAAGATATAAACAACCAGACTCCCGTCGTTCAAATAAATTGTATACAAATATACATATGAGTGTGTATATGAAAGGTTTTTACCGCTTAAGGGGACCTGTTAAATGGAATAAAAATCACATTTACTATTTTTTACTGTCCGTGGCTCTACCCGACTGAGTTTCTCTTTGGAATCCTTAGTTTGTGTAGCTTAAATTTTGAAGAAATCTTTACTTACCCGTTATTTTTTTCGACTGATACATGGTGTCGATAAGAACTTTGCCATTCTGCCTAATATTAATACTTATGTATCCGATAACTACCGAGGAATCGAGAGCATCAGTTTTTTTCATCCCGAAATATAGAATTAACCTGCCAGTAGTTCTGCTGACACGCAGAGCAATGATTATATTCAATGAAATTATGTCAGTTTTCGACATCTTCCACTTGAGTAAATTAAGTTTAAGCGGATTTTGTTCTCTCAATTAATTTTGAATAACGGAATCTGTTAAGTTCAATCATTTCAATCAGTTCAATCATGACTTCCTTTTATGTTTTTCAGTTTTTAATTTTTGTGTGATTTTTTTATCTCCTATGTTAATTATTTGTTGCTTGTAATTAATTTTGTGTGTGTATATATATATATTAGTTTTATATCCTCGGGTTATAGATACGTTAAACCAATATTTTTTATGTAAATACTAAAATAAACTATGATTTTTTTTGCCAGAACAGTATGAAATAATATTAAAATAATGAATACCTATAAATGTTACATTTTTTAGTGTAAAGGCGCTTGCAAACCGTATTGTCAAAATGGCTTTTGCCATACGCACAAGTTATTACGTTCTACTTTGCATTAGTAAAAGCAAAAATACGATTGTAAAATGACCCATCACCAAAAAGTTGGGTTTTGTTTAATTCTAATAACATTTATTTACTTTAACAGTGCATATAAATATGTAGAAATATTTTTTTTATTTACGAATACCAGCAAAGTATATTTAGCATTACAATATTGTCTTACAAGACTTGCTACGTGACATTCATCAACTGTCCGACTCTTTGTTATCTAAATGAAGTTTGAATGTTACCTAAATCATCTTTACATTGAAAAGTGTAATAGTGAATTTTAAACATTTCTACCGATTGCAACCAAACACAGCTCTCTAGAAAACGATTTCAGTCCTATAATAGCTATGTATCTAATTTTGGTAGCTTAAGTTTATGACTGTTATTTTGTCTCCGCCTCTTCTGATAAACAATTATTTTTTCCTACGAATTTCAATATTTCCTATTACGTCATTCACTTTTGCTGCGTTGTTTTGTTTAAGTATTGACATTTTAAATATATCAATAATAAAATTACTATATTTTTTAAAAAACATTTAAAATTTTTAATAAATCGTTAGATTTGTAGATACTTATAGTTTAGTAAATAATTGTATCTAATAGAAAAAATGCAATGCGGATATATTCGTAGTTTATAGATACCACAGTAGGTAGTCTGAAAAACCTGGCGAATTTTTTATCTTTACTTTTTTAAATAGTCATATATTTCGTATACGAATACATACAGTCTTAAACAATTCAATTTAAAAATAATATCGTGTCACGTGCAATTTAGTTTCCCGCACAAGGGCAGTGCTCCTCAACTGTTTTTACACTCATGATGCATTAAAATTCATTCTAAAGATTCACAACACGACATAAGTCAAAATATTTTATGTCATGCTATTTAAAAAGTTTTCTTGCATATTTTTTTCTCATATACTCAACAAAATCAAAGTGTGTGCATAATTCAGCTGCATATGTGAAAATTAAAATTTTACCGAATTTCATGGCTTTGGGCTATCATGGAATGTACATTTGCCACCCTCTTATTAGGCTTCTTCCTAATAAAATTCCTTTAGTCACTTATTTGTAATTTTCACACTTATGTTGTTATCAAATTTTATTCTACTTTTTTGGGCCAAACAAATAAAAATCTGATTAAAAATGATTTGTACTATAGGAAGGATATGTATTAAACTAGTTTCAACGACTGCTGTCAACATTATTCTTTGAACCATATCCGCTCCAATTTGAAGCATGGATGGATCTTCACAATATTAAGATTGTTTTGACAGACTTTTTTACTTGTAATAATGATCAGTTATTACCTCAACCAATTGTATCTATATCCTGACTTCAGCTGCATATGAAAAAACCTGTGTAATTTTTCCAAGCTATGGGATTTAAGCCTTAGACCCTCAGCTCGTGAGTCGTATGCGCTATCCACTCACTGAGGCCATCTGCACACGGGGATACTCAAAACCAAACGATCAATGACCCAAATCACCAACCAGTCCACCATGAGTCAAATTCTTTGTAATTAAATGGGACACTGCAGACCTGTCACTAACCAGACAGTTTAGTTCTATTCGATTCCAAAATTCTCATTCATAGCGGTCTGGTTGGCGATTTGCGTCAGTGATCAGTTTCTTTTGATTAGCTCCGTGTACAGACGGCCTTACATCCACAGTTACGGACTCAAATATGTGGTTGCTTTCATAGCACTCGGATTTTTTTCTATGATTACTATTGCACTTCCATCGTTGATCGAGAGTACACAGATTAACTCCCGAGATATTTGGGTTAGGAGATGTAGATGGCAATCGCTAAGTTTGATTGGATTGTGTTCTGTCTTTTATTTTTCGCCGCAGAGCTTGCTCAGCCAGATTTCTTTTTATTCGGCTCAGAGAAGGATACAACGTATGGAACAAAATTTGGAGACGACGAAAGGGTTGTTAAGCTACTTATTGTTATTTTGCAGAAACGATAAAGAATTCGCTACAAAACTGAACATAGAATTATGTATATTGTCAAATATATACCACTATTGATCGTTAATTAGGATAATATTGAGTAAAGAGCAATCCAGAAAAAATGGTGAATACTGAAAGTAATAAGGTTTACATGTATATTTTCAAATTTAAGACTGATTTCATCTATTACAACAAATATAATTGACATGTAGAAATATATTTAGAATCTGCGTTATTCTTTCGATATCTTAGTCTTTCACTAAGGACTGAGAGTAGAGAAGAATAATTATAACAATAGTACATACTGTATGTGGAATTTAGTAAGTTTTGTAAATTATTAGTAAGTTATCTGGGACGTTATTTCCGCATTCACCGCGGCACACCGGTTGTGGAGCACTGATTTAGGCATATTCTATATGTTTTATAAAATAATATTTTTATATTGCAAAGAATAAAACATATATATTAAATTGTATTATGAAGATTTTTTTATCACTATTAAAACTATATAATATAAAATAATGCTACAAAAACAATCTTTTCTTAGTAATTAGTAAATTCTATAAAAAATCGACCTAAATGAGACGGGCTTTATAATCATTATCACAACTTAAAAGCATAGTTTAAGCGATAGTAATGGGTTAAATACGGCCAATGATAAATTATTTAATTTTTTTTTCAGTTTATCACTGCGTCACATATTAATAGTAAAAGTGTATAAAAGATAAACTGTTTATAAAAATGCGTATATTAAAAATAGTCAAATGTATATGATTTCAATAGAATATTTAAAATCTCTTTTTTTATGATATACATTTCTTGAAGCAAATATCTAAGTCAAACTGTGCATTCACCTGCTCGTATTCCATAGAACATCTAAGTATGAAAAGTACATGATTGTTTACGCTTGAAAATTAAATAATCCTGTTGATAAACATACCTAGGAAACAAGAGGCATTTTTGGTCGATATTATCTAAGCCGATAAAATATTTTAATGAGTCGAAGAACTATTTTGAGCAACAAGTTCACAGTCCTATGACGCAACGGTTGTCAACATTGAAGATTCAACAAAATTAACGAAAACAGGTGATTATTATTGTAATAATGGATTTTCTTCTCAGGTCTATGTTTTTTTATTTTGCTTTACAACTATGTTCTATACTTTAATGACTATTTAAAAAAGTAACAGTTCATCTACTTAAGAAACAAGTTTAAAAAAGATTTTACATCTACACATATATAGATATAGAATAGATGTTCTCATTTAAGTAATCAATAATTAATTACATATATATTTTTGAGTTTATCATATAAACATATATGTGTTTGTATATATATAACGACGACATTAAAAATATGTTTTCTACAATAAATGTAAGAAAATTTATAATAATGTTCATTGTCCTGACTTGACGGCAAAGGTGTTATTTTGAAAAACATTTCACATAAAAGATCATTTGGGTTATTGGATAACATCTTCCAAACAAAAAATTAAGGTTCATATTATAAGTTTTGGATATACAGTAACTTAATTTTTACATAACATTAAAAATAACTAAAATTGCTATGTTTTTGTCTAAAACATCTTTAAAAAAATCGCGTGTATGTGAATAAAAAAGTCTAGTCCAATAAAGAGTTTTACAACGACTGAATTTGGTCTAATCCCTAAAAAAATCTTTGCATAACAATTGTTGGCACACAAAATATACGGAAGGATTGTAGTACCATATAAATACTAGGGAGGTGGTTAGCAACGAAATACGTGGTTACTTACCTACGCGTTCGTCATGGATGGTCGAATGTAAGAAGGCTAACTAATCATCTACGTCAGGTTCGTTTATATATAAAGGCGTCTTAACCATGAAACAAATCATTTCTCGTCTCGCACGTCTGTAATGAGGGTGTGAGAACGACAATCAAATTACTCCGTTCTATTAACGACCGGTCACGCGAAACTAAGAGTTGAACTTCAAAGAGATAAGATTCATCAATACCGTTTACAAGCAGTGTTATTGCATCAAATTAACGTGATATATAGACATAATTTTGTGTGTTTTCTTAAAATAAAACAATAACTCAAGATGGACGGAGAGCAGTTTAGAGAATTCGGAAAAGCAGTTGTGGATTATATTGCTGATTATCTTGAAAATATTCGAGACCGGTAAGTAAAACATTTTTTTAAATATATTACAACGAAGCTCACTCACTGTTTTATTATATAACTAATGTTTTCATATGTCTACATGTGTTTCAATAGACAGGAAAGCATTATTTATTTTAAAACGTTTCAAATATTACAACAAGATTATACTTAGTAGCACAAATCTCAACTTTAAAGTAACACTTCTTCCGCTACAATTTGTTTTTTTTTTTGTAAAATCTAACAAGACAAAAATTGAATAAGAAAACTCTTATTAAAGTAGTAAGCATTTCAATACAACGTAAATAGTACGTTCTGTATATTTTGAAATATATTTTTAATTTTTAATAATTATAATTTTATACAATTTCTTTTTTATTAAAAAATTACGGTTCTACAAAATTTTGTATGACAGGAATAATATATTATACATTAATTTGGAAGAGTTTTTTTTCATTTAAAAGAAATATTGCATTGATCATCACTCAAGAAAAATAAATAAATAACCATAAACTTAATATACCCGACAGAATATCGATAATTTAAAACAGTGTATATCTATTTATGGCAAAGCAGTGATGTACTTAAACGGTGAAAGTTTTTAACCAAAGAGAATGTTCTTTCATAATAATTATATGTATATATATTTATATATTCATAGTAAAACATTCTTTTCGATTATATCGATAAAAACCAAACTTTAATATAAATAGTTTAGATTATTTTATTATATTAAACCCTTAATGATCATATGTAATATTTTAGACCTGTCTTACCATCGATTAAGCCCGGTTACTTGAAAGACATGATTCCTTCTGAAGCTCCCGAGGATCCCGAACCGTGGCAAGATTACCTCAAAGACGTAGACAGAGTCATTATGCCAGGGGTGAGTTTTAAGAAATATTTTCTATTTTATTTATTTACATTATTGAACTTATTAGATAATTACATTATTAGGTAATTACATTTAACATCACACTAGTGATATCAGTAATTCTGGCTAGAAGCAGGTGATGAATGTTTTACTTTAATGATTTATTAATTTCTTCTTAAATGTGTTGTACTATCATAATTTAAAAGTTGGTTTCAATCAACGATAATGTAACTAATTATTAACAATCAATATCACGTAATAAAAACGGCATTATAATAAAATTTTGAATATATTAAAAGTATCTTTTCTCATGTTCTATATGAGTGCTCTCAATTTTGTTATATTATATCTTGACCACTTGCATGAATTATATTATGAAGCGTATAACTATTATTAGTAGTGCAATCAAAATATAAATAGTTTCATAGTAAATGATTTGTTTACTGGCCGAAATATGAAAATGTGATATCGTTATCTCAATAAATAAAAATATTGTTATTAGTAGTCTCTAATACTTCTTTCTAATCACAATAAAGATGATGAAAGAAGTGCTATGTAATTATACATTTATATTCGTTCTGTTTTAAAAAACTACTTGATTGCAGCAATTTTTATAGTGAATATTTTCAAGAATGCTGATACGAGTATGTATGTATGTTGAAGTGATTTTTATTGTTTATTTAACACGATCATGACCTTTGCCATTACCAGACTGGCAGCAATTTAACGGTTTCTACGCTTTGCTAAAATACTTTTACCAACTAGTGAAAGTGCAAATTGAAGCCTGCTAAGTAGTTAGATATTTCTAACGATAATTTTTTTAGCAAACATTTTAGTTTATAGCATACCCTCATTTAATAAAAAACAAATTCGGAGTTGTTGAATTACTATAGTAGTAAAATAATTTAACGGTGTTCAGAATTTTTTAAACTGATATGCTACATTTATTGTTAAATATTCCGAACAACGAATAATTGGTTTTCTCGTAGAACTGGTCTGTTTTTTAATCATTACAATCCAATTTTTACCCATGGTTTGGGTTTAATTTACTTGAAATAGTATAAATATTGTACACTGAACACGCGCATAGCTATTTGTGTATTCAGCGCAATGTTTTGCAATATATTTAATCAACTTAATAATTTTAAGTTATTTGGCTTGATTATTTTTACTTTTAATGTTATTTCTTAAAGCTAGCGAAAAAAAAAATATAAAAAATTGACGACAGCTGGCAAGAATGCCTTTAAAGCTGCATTGTATGGATCCTTCGTGTTCATTATAATTCGTCTAAGGGTGTCGTAGTTTTTAGTGTGAGCACACTATAGTACTCGTACATACATACATATATTTAAAAAAATACTTTTATACAATACTCCGCATTTTATAGTGCATTTAAAAATTACAGATGACGCATTGGCACTCTCCCCAGTTCCACGCTTTCTATCCATCATCGAACAGCTACCCTGGAATTATTGGAGAAATGCTTAGTGCTGGATTTGGGTGTGTCGGATTCAGTTGGGTAAGTTACCACTGCTGTCCACAAAAGCGTTACAATACATTTATTACAACCACTTTCTAACTCACATATTCGTTTTATGTTACTATAACATTTAGAGATATTAAATATGATATGCTTATTTGGGAAACAACTAGACACACTAGAATAATGATGATGATACACTATGGCAGTGGTGGCAACCCGCGGCCCGCCTTGAACATTTTTCCGGCCCGTGAGATTCATTACACTTTTACAATATTTATTTATTTTATAATGGCTAAAGTAGTGAAAACCAATGTATTAAAAAATCAGGGCAGCCATAAGAAATTTGTGTCTAGTGAAAAATTTTAGTATCAAGCTAATAAATATATTGAAATAAAAACATTTTTTATACACATTTTTATCACGAAATAATTTATAAAATATTTAAAAACTTAAATATCGTTGAAATTGTCATTACAGACTAATTTATATATATACATATGTCCCTTTTTTATTTCGCTTCTTTTCCAATATATATTTATATATATATTAAAGACATATTTTGTTGTAAAACATTTTTAAACATACTTTAAAACTTTTATTCAAGTAATTAAGACGATTTTCAGATCAACATATACGTAGTAAAACATTCCAAAAATAATACTAAATTAAAATCAAATGCTTTATGTACTTTCAATATAAGACTATACGTCAACATGCACACATAAAAAGTTATTTTTCACATTATGTGTCATTTTTAAGATTAAATATATTTTATAAGCATGCAAATATTACAAAATGTTCACTCTCAATTAGAAATTTCATACGTATTGTAGAGTTTTTTATTTTGTGTCGCATATCGCCTTAAACTTTTTGTTCGTCGTGTTTTTTCCACATAAACACATAATATACCCTACGATACGGACAGCCATATGAAAAATCGTTTAAAAATAATTTCTTTCAGATTTCAAGATACAAATATAATATTACGATTATTTATTTGCCCACAAAGC